>CAUYQG010244110.1:0-22267 GCA_963574415.1 Tarsius wallacei
CTTTCCACAGAGGTTGCACTAGCTTACACTCCCACCAACAGTGTAGGAGTGTTCCCTTTTCGCCACACCCTCTCCAGCAATTGTTATTTTTTGAGTTATTGATAATTGCCATTCTGACTGGAGTTAGGTGGTATCTCAGCGCCTTCATTCAATTTTAAAATTAACCCATATAAACATCTGCTTTAGATCAAAGTCAACCTTGTTTGCTCAACTAAGAAATGCTTTTTCTTTTAATTTACTTGTATGATACTTAATCCTGATGGGAGAAAAAAAGCAACTCCAACTGTGAGGCCAGCCTTGCCTTTCACTTTCCTTTTCAAGTGTTCACCAAAACATTTTATGTTAAAAGTCTGTCTCTGAGGTGAGTCGATTTATATGCGCAGTGTGACAGCTAAAAGAGAAGCTATCGGACATTGCTTTCAAAAGCGTATATAAGAATTGTGATCATTTAGACCTGCCCACACCATGTATCTATGTTCTAATATACTTTCTTATACAATAGCACATTTATTCAAGGGAAAAAACAGAAGTTTCATGCCTTTCTAAAAGATATGTGAGTTATCTTCTACAAGAAACATATTAATAAATTTAAAGTTTCAACAGAGGCATCAGGGAACTATTAGCAATCAGATACCAGATATGACTTGTGAGAAAGACTACCCTGTAGCGAATTTCCAAAGTAATGTGCCTGAGAACCAGTTAGATAGCTCTAAAGCCTACACTCAGGGAATAAAGAGAAAGATTGCACAAGGAAAACTTCTTTGAAGAGAGTCTTGCTGATTTCCATGTCTCCTCCAGAGTGAGAAGAGCGTGGGAAGGCACCTTCCTCTCACTTGAAGCCACTGAAAAAGGCTTCAATGGGACCCCTTGGAGTTTGATATATGCTCCCTGGAGTTGTGGGGGGCAGCAGATGGTGCCTGGTATACACTTAGGAATCTGAAAGCTTTGGCTGTCCCTGGAGGCAGCAGCGAGAGAGGGCACAGGAGTGGGAAGCAGCATGCTGCATTAGGAACCAGCTGCACTTTCACGGCAGGTGGGGGAGAGCGGCAAGGAAGCAGGGCTGCCCAGAGCACCCGCCTGGACCTGCGGAACATCCTACCCAGAGAATGAACAGGGCCTACAGTTTAGATATTGGTAATGGCTGCACAACTCTGTGTATATTCCAAAAGCCACTAAAGGAAAGGGGTACATTTTATGATGTGTGAAGTATATCTTAAAAAGCTGTAAAAAAAAAAAAATTCTACCCAGAGTACCACCTAAAGTACCCAGAGCACCACCACAAAAAAGGAAGAAGGGAGAGGGAGCAAGGGGAGGAGGGGATGAGGAGAGGAAGAGAAGAGGAGGAAGAAGAGGAAGAATTAGAATTGCCACTATTGTGGAATAGCCTGAGAGAAAACCAGGCTGAGGGGTACTGGCTAGTTGGAGGAAAAATCGTTTGGAGTGTCACAGGGAGCACAGTTCTAGTGAAGGACTCTGAAAAACCCACAAAAAAATGCATAAGAGAAAGGTCAGCCTGAAGCACATAGTAAGTTCAAAGAGTGAAGCCAGTTTACAACAGGAGTCTGGCAAAAACAGCAATAAAAACTGTTTGTCTTGCTACCTCTTTTCTTCCCCTAGTTTAGATCTTGATGGGGCCAGATGTACAATTTGCCAGTGGGTGAGGAGATAAGCAACAAAAAGAGAAGCCAACCACACTGCCTCCCATCTAGATAAACTTAGCCAGGAAAAGGAAAAGATTTAGCTTTGAATGGAGACTGAAATGTACTGACTAAACTCGGTGGCTCAGCCTGTAATCCCGCGCCTTGGGAGGCTGAGGTGAGTGGATTGCCTGAGCCCACGGGTTCGAGATCTGCCTGGGCAACTTGATGAGACCTCTACAATAAATCAAAAATCAGCTGGGCATGGTAGCGTGCGCCTGTAATTCTGGCTACTTGGAAGGCTGAGGCGGAAGGATCGCCGGAGCCCAGCAGGCTGAGGCTGCGGTGGTCGGGAGCGGCCACTGCACTCCATGCTGGGTGACAGAGTGAGACTCCAACTCAAAAAAAAAAAAAGAAATGTAGTGACTAGGCACTTTTAATCATGAAACTGACATTGTGTTTTAAACTTAAGTGACTACAGTCATTATAACTACCAAAGGTAAAAAGAGAATTATGGATCCGAGTCTTTACACAAAGGCAGGGGAAGAACTTCTCCTGGTGGAAGGAGGAAGAGAGGGAGGAAGGAAGGGAAGGAAGAAGGAAGGCTGGGAGGAGAAAAAGTGATAGACAAAATAAGAGGCTTATGATTATATCTTATGTATCCCAGTGTAAAAACCAATGTATTGGCTTAGTGCGTGTGTGTGTGTGTGTGTGTATGTGTGTGTGTACGTATATATAGAGAATAGGTTTTAAGCCTTTTTTATTTTTATTTATCTTTAAAATTTTTTATTTTAAAGATGTGGGGTACAATTCAGGGTTGGCTATACAAATAAAGTTTTAAATCTTAAGAAACTGTTTTTAAAAACTGAAAAAGTAAAACTGCTAACTTCTAACACAACAGAATTTCTGAGTGCTTAACTTTCCTACCTACAAAAATTACCAATTATACCTCTATTACTTGACCCTATCAGATCTGAATTCTGTGTTTATTAATTCTGTTAACTTTTTTTTTTGAGTCAGAGTCTCACTCCGTTGCCCAGGATGGAGTGCAGTGGCACGCTCATGGCCACCTCAGCATCAACCTCCTGGACTCAGGTGATCCTTCCACTTCAATTTTTCAAGTAGCCGGAACTACAGGCACACACTACCACGCCCAACTAATTTTTTGATTTATTGTAGAGATGAGGTCTCACCAAGTTGCCCAGGCTGGTCTCGAACCCCTGAGTTCAGGCAATTTTCTCACCTCGGCCTCCCAAAGTGCTGGGATTACAGGCTTGAGCCATCACGTCCAGCCTATTCTGTTACTTTTTATTTTCAAAAAAGTTTCTGTATTTGGTCCAGGATCTCTATGTATTTTTCTGGTTAAAACTTGATGGAACTCCAAAGCATAGAAAGGAACATTTGTTTTTCAAAGTTATCATCAAGCTAATAGAACAGATTTAATATTTTTAACTTATAGCTTTGTTAGAAAAGAATTTTAAGATTTTAAAAAACTGTGATTACCCTATCTCAGAATTTAATATAGTATTATAGCAGTTTTCGAAAACAAACAAACAACAAAGCTATAAGCTTAAAAATGGCCTGGTATCACCACCTTTCTCTCTTAGTCATGTTTATTCACCTTTACTCTAACTCTTCAGACCGTCAGCTCCAAAGACAACAAAGTAATAAAGAAATAAGAGAAATGCAAAAAAGAAAAGAGAAAGTAGGGGGAAAAAACGCTTGAAGTCAACCAGCAGATGAGGAAAGAATTATGAAAAGTTTTTAAAGTTCACTTCTTCAATCATTTCCTTTCTACACAGTACTAGATAATTTGGGCTGCAGATAACGAACAGGCATTATTTTACTATCACAAAGCTTGTACTTTACAATAAAGTACAGATTATTCATTCCTTTGAAAGCAGTGTGCTCTGAGATAATTAGAACGTTTCTCAAAAGAGTTTCAAATAAGAAAAATTAATATTACATAACCAGAATTGCTATGTTTTTGATTAACATATGTATTATTGACATGACCTTAAAACTGTCCACAGAGTCAGACAAAGCCACACAGGGATTCTCTAACAGATGTCATTATAATCCTGAAGGATTGTAGCACTCAGGAAGCACATAAAAGTGATTCAGAACAGAATGAAATAGTAAACAGATTAACTGAATCCAATCAAATGATATAATAACCTGTCTGGGGACAGCTTAATTAGGAATATTTAAAGAAATAGGGCTATAGGAGCATGCTGTCTCAAGAACAAGGCAGCTGTAAAACAGAGTTTCTGTGTACACCACTGGTTTTGAGCAAGGATCCACTCAGCATCCTGTCTGAGGATTTCTGTGGTCATAAAGAACCTATACTGAGTTGAGAAGGCAACTCCCAAAATTGTATGCATCTTTTAATCCAGGCAGATTCAGAATTAAGTATAGAAAAGTTTAAGAGATACAAGCTCATGTTACAGTTGTTTTTTTTCTTTGAGTCGGAGTCTCACTCTATTGCCCAGGCTGGAGTGCAGTGGCATTCTCATGTCTACTGCAGCCTCAATCTGCTGGGCTCAGGCAATTCTTCCGCCTCAGTCTCCCAAGCAGCGGAAATGACAGGCTCATGCTACCGCACCTAGCTAATTTTTAAATTTATTGTAGAGACAAGGTCTCGCCAAGTTGCCCAGGCTGGTCTTGAACCTCGGGGGCTCAGGCAATCCTTGTGCCTCCACCTCCCAAAGTGCTGGAATTACAGGCATGAGCCACTGCGCCCAACTTTTATATTACAGTATTTTTAAATTAAATAATCTGAACATATCGAATGCTAATTTTTTAAAGAATCTGAATGTTCACCAATATTCAATAACATAAACGCAATAATCATTAATAGCAAATGAAATTCAACAATACATCAAAAAAGATAAAGTTTTAACTGGATGTTGCCTTGAGAGAGAATGCAGCTTGTATCTAAATATTTTTATTGAAATTGGAGCAATGTTTAGTATTTGTCAACTTTTCCATTATGCTTTCCCTTGAAAAAAGAAAAATGAAACTAAACACAAGTCTAAATTGCCTTCTGGGCCTCTGGCTCATGTCAACTACTTATCTAAATTAGAAATCATATACATCTATTTCCTGCTTTCCTGGGATAGCTTCAAAGATCAAGAAGAAAAACTCTGGAATTCTTCAATCCTTCTCTGCATAATTGAAACTTAGGAGAAAGTAAAGCCAGGAAAGAAATCCCTAACTGTGAATTTTTTCTTTGTTCTTTTTTCTTTACCAATAAGGAGGAACCAACAGAAAACACCATAGTGGTAGATTGTTGAGTATTGTCTTTCTACATCAGCCTTCCTTCTTGCCCCCTGACTTGCGTTAGAACGCTGCTTTAAGATACTTGTTGATCTTTCTCAAGAAATGTAGACATAAAATGTCTGAATGGACAGCCACCAAAGGCAACAAATAGGAATAGGGCACAAAAGACCAAATAAAAAATTCCTTTATATTGTAATAAACAAACCAGTGTGGTAGGCAGAATTTTGAGATTGTGCTCAAGACTCCTTTCATGTTGTAAACTGCCTCTGTGGCAAGGACCTAGGGGTGGCCTCCAGGAGCTGAAAGTGGACCCCAGCCAACAACCAGCAAAAAAAATGGTCCTAAAATCATAAGAACTGAATTCTGCCAACAAGCGTTTAGACTCCAGAACTAAGAGACTGGGATGTGACATTAACAAACAACTCTACATCTAGTGGATGAGAGAATAAATCAATGATTACAATATGTTGTGTTAAATGTTAGGATGGTTCAAGCCGGGAACTGTGGCGAACTCTGTAGTCCCAGCTACTCAGGAGGGTGAGTGGAAAGATCGCCTGAGCTCAGAGGGTTGGAGCTGCAGTGAGCCATGATTATGCTACTGCACTCCAGCTTGGGTGACAGAATGAGACCTCAACTCAAAAAGAAAAAAAAAGGAAATCTTAGATCAATAATATTTTCTTGACTGGAAAACCAGTAGAATGTTCCATAAATAGAGGGTAAATACAAATGACAATATCGATATGATACATGAGAACACAATAACGTCATTCAATACAAGTTGAAAGAGGGTGGCTGTCCAGGCTTGGGACATGTCTCTATTTGTTAAAAAGGGAGATCAGAAGTCAAACCGAATAGCACTTCTCCACAACCACATCAGAAGTGCTGAAAAAAGATGGAAAAGAGAGTAACTTATTACAGGATTTGATTTTCTAAAATGTAGCTGCAGAAATGACAACTAATACTGCTAGTAGAAAAGCTCTACCTTCAGCCAAATGTAATAATCAGAGATGTTAGAAACAACATTTAGAAACGTGGAAACGTGTGATGGTGACCGGAGTTGATGTTTGTACTCTCCTCTTCCACTCCACCTGAGAAATGAAAGCCCTCAAGATTTAGAAAGATGCGGTATAGAAATCTCATGCCAAGGCTTAGATATAAAAAGTAGATTTTTAATAAATGAAATGTGTAACACATTTCAAAATGAAAACTGGTAAATCATTTTTAGAATGAAACAATTTGAGTAGAATTTTGACTGTCTCCAAATATTAAGTTGAAATGGTTGCAAATACTGAAATACACATCTCTGTGACCTGTGAAGTTGTTTGACTTTATTTTCCTATTTATTTTCTCTGAACTCAAAGTTGTTTCCACTCCTAGCTAATATCAGAACTTAACATGCTCAGAACACTTACATTTTGGGCAAAACCATCTAACACAAAGCTTATTTTATGACAAACTGTTGAATAGTTCATGTAATTTATTGAGCAAGTACACTATGGAGCACCACGCCAGTGCTGACCCTCACGATTGCGTGGCTGACTAGGAGCTGTGGCTCTCTGCTGCTGCCCAGCATTGTGAGAGCAGATCCTACCATGTATCACTAACGCAGGAAAAGATCAAAATTCAAAATTACAAGGACAGTTTCAACTCAAGGCTTATGGTTTTACACCACTGTAAAGTCAAGAAATCATTAAGCTGAACCCTCGTAAGTCGAGGCCTGTCTATAGACACGTGTCGTTATTAAACCTTTAAATGTGGCTAGAACAACAGAGGAACTGAGTTTTTAAGCTTTATTTAATTTTAATTAATATAAATTTAAACAGTCACATGAGACTTACAGCTGCTGTACAAGACAGTGAAGCTCTAGAAAACTATGACAATAGGGCTACAGCAAATCTTTCTGCTCCCTCTAGTGATCTTCTTAAAATGGAGGTCTATCACATCATTCTCCTGCTTCATGATTTCCCATCACACTTAGAATAATATCACAAAATCACAAATCCCTTCTCAAGTTTACAGCTGCCTACGTGATTTTTCCTCAGGCTGCCTACTCACCTTAACTACTCACTCTCTCCCCTTAAGTCCTGACACACTCACTCCAGCCATAGTAACTCTGAAACCATTACATTTCCCTAGAATACTCTTATGGCAAACTCCCACATGGCTTAGACACCTCACTGCATTCAGCTCTTTGATCAACTGTCGCCTCACAGAGAGTCTTTTCTTGACCCCCTCAATCTAAAACAGCAGCATCACCCATTCCCTCACTTTCTCATACCATTATTCAGTTATACAACACTTTATGGTATTTATCATATCTCCTAATACACTGCAGAATTAATCTTTATTGAATGCCTTTCACAACAAAATGTAAAACTCATGAGAATGGAGATTTTGTCTCTTTTGTTAACTAGTATATCCCTAAAATGCCTAGGACAGTTCCTAGCATATGATAGATTCTCAATAAATATTTATTGAATGACAATAAATTCAAATCTCATTTACCCTCTCTCAGTCTCACAGTCACATAAATATTTATTCACTGCTCATTATTCACAAGGTACTGCATCAGACGATGTGGAGAATTTAAACTGAAAGTAGCTTAGACTTTGTAAATCAGATTACCACTGGAATAATCCTTAAAGTTCTTTAAATCCTTAATTCTGAGCCTATGACTTGGAAATAGCTGGAACTGTTTCTCTTGGGGAAGAGAGTGGGCGATAGGATATCTATCTTCAAATGTTATAAACATTTGCCTTCTGGAAGAAGTAGTCATTTTGTGGTATTCCTAACAGAATGCAGAACCAAGATCAGTGAGTTAAAATTAGGTAGTTTTGAGTACAGTATATGGACCCTCTGATAATATACAGTAACTCAAGAGATAATGTCCTGACGTGGCTAAGCAGAGAGAAAGAACCATCTGGAGGGATGTCACAGAGATTTTCCTGTATTAGGTGACAGGACAACCTGAAAGGCCCTCTAACATGTTTTCCAAGTCTAACACTATATTGTCTTAAATGAACGCAGGTTACTGTATCAGTCATTTTCTGACACGTTGCTTCCTGTTTGTGCATGAAAATGAAAAATCAAAACAGAGTTAAAACACAAATATTCTACTGAGTAATTAAGAACACTATGTGCCTGTGGTTGTAGAAATATACTCATATAAATATCAGGTTGAACCATATAAAACTAACATTATTTGACCACTTTATGGTTCAACTTAAAAATGATTTGCCAGGTTTTATTAAAATAGTCACTATGTAATTTCTGTACCTGCACTATTCTTAAAAGTATCGTTAGGCAACCCCCTCGGGTCCCCTCCCACTGTGGGAGCTTTTTGGTCCTCTCAATAAATCCTGCTTTCTCAAAAAAAAAAAAAAAAAGTATCCAGTTAACAAAAAACAAGCCAGGCTCGGTGGCTCAGCCTGTAATCCCGTGCCTTTGGGAGGCTGAGGTGAGTGGATTGCCTGAGCTCGCGGGTTCGAGACCTGCCTGGGCAACTTGGCGAAACCTCATCTCTACAATAAATAAAAAAAATCAGCTGGGCGTGGTAGCGTGCGCCTGTAATTCCGGCTACTTGGAAGGCTGAGGCGGAAGGATCGGTGGAGCCCAGCAGGTCGAGGCTGCGGTGGCCGGGAGCGGCCACTGCACTCCAGTCTGGGTGACAGAGTGAGACTCCAACTCAAAAAAACAAAAACAAACAAACAAAAAAAACCAAAAAACAAAAACAATTCAATAGCATAAAGTTTCACTTACACCAGCAAAACATGATAGAATTTTAGTTCCAATCAGTAGACTATGAGAGTGTCACTCTTAAAATTTACAACGAATAGGTCAATTAATTCCAAGGATCTTGAAAAATCAGCCATAAACAAATTGTGTGCTAAAATGTGTTTGTAGTAGACATGTAGTTCAGTAGCAGATTCAAACTTGTAAGTAAATAGTCAGAATCTAGATGACAATCTCTTACTTGAATTAGTAATTACATCTTAGGTAATCAGTGCAATTATATGCCTCCTAGTTTTTTTTTTCTTAATTCAAAAACCAAGTGTAATTTTTAGGTTTAGGAGTTTGTGAAGGGCAGCTGTCTTAAACCTAAACCTACATCTTAGCAGTCTAATGCAGTCTAATGTTAGAGGTATTTCCAAAATCAACAATACCTTACTGGAGCTGGTAGCATTCCATAAGTACTGAGATTTCTGGATGAGCAAGTTTCACATTCACATTCTCCATCATAGAACTGTTTTAATACATGGCTGACACAACATAACCTTTACATCAGGACATAAATTCCGATGACTTTTGTTTCCCTAAAAAACCTTTTATGTTCACCTGACAATTCCAAGTGGGGTTTGGCTTGAATTGACTATTTATTTAATTGACCATGGCAAAAGTATGCTGTCAGAAGTAAAAGTCAAACCAAGAAATAATAATTTCACTGAAAAATGAAACTTTGTATAGTAAAAAAGGTGATCCTTTTTGAAGAATAGTATCTTACCAACTTGGAAAATCAACCATATAATAATAGTGTTGACAAAAAACTCATGTGAAAACAAAATTGCTACACCATAGTTTTAACAATAGTTTTAATAAAAACAATTCCTTTAAACTAGTGAACAAAACTAGGAGCAATTTAGGGTAGGGTTATTTTGTTCTGTTTTTTAGAAGGGGTAATTTGGGACTTTGTTTTCCTGTTCAGTTTATTAATAAGGATTTTGTCTTAAACACTTTGTCTACAAATTTGTCCTGTGTATTAAGTACAACAAGAGCTACTCTAAATACTAAAAATGTGATAATTCTATTATCTTTTACATAAAACAGTCATTGAACATGATGCGTTTTTTTCCCTAGCCATGTATCTTAGAGCACCTACGCTTAAAAACACTAGGATAGACAATTATAAGTTAGAAAAATATTCCACAGTATCCTCCCCTGACTTCCTCCTTACTGGCAATCTGTCTTCCAATACAGAGGCCGGAAATCCCAGATAATTAACTTCCCCGTCTTGCTGCAGTAAGAAAACAAGCAACGCATCCTGGCTAATGGTACTGAGACAGAATCTAAGAAGAGAGAAAAACTGTCCTTCCTAATAAAAAGATATATGAGGGGAAATGTCTTTATTCTTGGTCTAGCCATGAAAAATGAGTTAATATAGCAGGCCTGCCTGCAAGGTTGGCTTTTGGCTGGCACCTGGGAACTTAGACTTCAGGAGGGTTCCCACCACTCCCAGAACTCTTAATAGTGCTTCACTGTGTGTCTAATTGTTTGTACAAACAATGTGGCTTATGCTGAACACCTGCTTTCCTTATGGGAGTCTGGAATTTTGGTAAGTGCTAGGCTGAATTTTGGTGAGTGCTGTGCCCACATGATCAGTACCCAATAAAAGCCCTGAGCACAGCATCTCTGAAGAGCTTCCCTGGTAGACAACATTTTCCCACGTTATCACAATTCACTGCCAAGGGAACGGCGTGCATCCTGTGCGAGTCCTCTGGGAGAGGACTCTAGCAGGTTTGTACCTAGTCTCCCTCCAACACAGCCTCATTGCCTACTCTTTGCTGATTTTGCTCTGTATCCTTTTGCTGTAATAAATCTTTTGTGCTGAGTTCTTCTAGCAAATTATGGAATCTGGAAACCCTTGGCACTGGCCAGTATAATACTTGCCACTGTGGCAGCCATATTTATTGCAATTACTAGAAGATAAATCTTAAGAATTCAAAACCAAATTCAGAACAACAGTAGGAAAAAAAGAAAAGCAGGAAAGAAAGAACAAGCTAGGGACCTTACAAAATGTAAGCCAAGCCTGAGCCACTAAACAAACCTTTGAACCTTTTCCCTCTAGACTTCTTATCTGCAACATTTAAAAATAAGAAGTATTGCAATGAAAAGAAACCTTATAAATACTTTCTTTAAAAATTGATTATGTGAAAGTAAAATTAGGTCATTTGAAGAAATTTAAATTTTAAATTTCTCAAGAAAAGAAAGAATATAAAACATGCTCAGAAGATGTTTCATTTCATATTTATTTAAATAGTATTAGTTAAGGTTGGAGAGTACCTATATTTCAGTAGATTATTCAGGATACTGTCCATTTCATCTAAGTTGTCAAATTTATTGACATAAAATCACTAATAATACTCCCTTATTTTTTTAATAAGTATGAAATCTGTGATTACATTACCTCACTCATTCCTGCTATTGGCAAAGTTTGTGTCTTCTCTTTCCTAATTAATCTGGTTAGAGGTCTATCAATTTAATTGATCTTCTCAAAGAACCAGCTGTACATTTCATCGATCTTCTCTATTTTATTGTTCGCTATTTTGTTTTCCTTTACTCTTTGCATTCTTCTATTTACTTTTCTACAACTTAATTACAGTGCTTCTTTTTCTGAGTGAAGGCTAAGGTCATTGGTGTGCGTGCTATAAACTATTGCCTAAGTGCTATAAACTATTGCCTAAGTCTTGCCTTAGGAGGCCGCATTCCACACATTTTGATATTTGCATTTTGATATTCCCATACAGTATACATTGTCATTTCCTCCATTTTCTTCTGGTTATTCAGACATTTGCTATTTAGTTTCCAAGTATTGGTAGATTTCCTAGAGATGCTTTGTATCACTTGAATACTTTTAAAGGTATTAAAACTTATTGTATGGCTGCGATGGCTTGAATGCCCCTTCCAAAACTGTTGAAGTTTAGTTGCCATTATGATGGTGTTGGGAGGTGGGTCCTTTAAGAGGTAATTAGGTCATGAGGTCCTTTGCCCTGATGAATGGATTAGTGCTGTCATCATGGGAATAGGTTAGTTATCATGGTAGTGGAAACTTATTTTTATTTTTTTGGAGTCAGAGTCTCATTCTGTTGCCCAGGCTGGAGTGCAGTGGTGCAGGTGCATGATCATGCACACTGCAGCCTCTACCTGCTGGGCTCAGGTGATCCTTCCACCTCAGCCTTCCAAGTAGCTGGAATTATAAGCACATGCCACCATGCCCAGCTAATTTTTTGACTTATTGTAGAGATGAGGTCTTGCCAAGTAGCCCAGGCTGGTCTTAAACCCCTGGGCTCAGGCAATCCTCTCACCATGGCCTCCCAAAGTGCTGGGATTACAGGCATGAACCGCTGCGCCCAATGAAACTATTCTTGATAAAAAAGGATAGTTTCTTCTCTGTCTCATGCTTACTTGCTTTTTGCCATGTTATGACATAGCAAGAAGGCCCTTGCCAGATCAGCTCCTTGATCTTAGAGAGCCTCTAGAACCCATAAGCCTAATAAAGCTGTTCTTTGTAAATTACCTAGTCTGAATCCATAGAATGGGAGGAAATACGTGCAAACTAGGCATCCAACAAAGGCCTCATATCCAGAATCTATAGGGAATTCAAACAAATCTACAGGAAAATAACAAATAATCCCATTAAAAAGTAGGCAAAGGACATGAACAGTCACTTCTCAAAGACACACAAGCAGCCAACAAACATATGAAAAAATGTTCAGCATCACTAATCATTAGAAAAATGCAACAAAAAAAAAAAGAAAAGAAAAATGCAAATCAACACTATGAGATACCATCTCATACCAGTCAGGATGACTATTACTAAAAAGTCAAAAAACAACAGGTGTTGGTGAGGCTGAGGAGAAAAGGAAACACTTCTACACTGTTGGTGGGAATGTTCAATCCCTGGGGAAAGCAGTTTGGAATAAAAATAGAGCTACCATCCAACCTAGCAATCACATTCTGGGAATATAGCCAAAGAAGCATAAGTCATTCTCCCAAAAAGGGACCTGCATTCATATGTTTATTGCAACACTATTCACATGCAAAAACAAGCAACCAATTCAGGTGCCCAGCAGTGTTGGATTGGATAAAGATAAATGTGGTACATATACACCATGAGTATTATGCAGCCATAAAAAAGAATGAAATTATGGCATTTGCTGCAACATGGGTACAGCTGGAGTCCATCATTCTAACTAAATTATCATAGAAACAGAAAACTGAATAGCACGTGTTCTCACTCATAAGTGGGTACTAAATACTGGGCATACACAGGCATAAGGATAGCACAACGGATACAGGGCACTGCTGAAGGAGGGAGGGAGGGGGACAAGGGGATGCAAAACCACCTATTGGATACTGTGCTCACGGGGGTGGGGTGGGCGGCTCATCAGAAGACCAAACCTCACCTTCACACAATATACCTATGTAACAAATCCTCACATGTACCCCATGATCCTAAAAATAAAAAACAAAATAAATTATCCACTCTGAACTTAAAAAATTAAAATAAAGATACATAAATCATCCAGTCTGCAGTATTTTATTATGGTAGCAAAAACAACATTAAGACAATGACCCGGAATGTGAACTATCTTGATAAATGTTCTGTGTGCACGAGAAAAGAATATATATTCTGCTGTTGTTAAGTACCCTACAAATGTCAGGACAAGTCAGTTGATAATACTGTCCATGTTTTCTATATCTTACTTTCTGTCTACTTGTTCTCTCAACTCCTGAAAGAGGCATACTGAAACCCCCAAGTACAGTTGTGGATTTTTCCATTTCTTCTTGCAGTTCTATCTGGTTTTGCTTTATGCATTTTGAAGCTCTGTTATTAGTGCATAATGTTTAGAACTGTTATGTCCTCTTAACAAATTGGCCCCATTGTCATTATTATTATTATTATTTTTTGAGTTGGAGTCTCACTCTGTCACCCAGACTGGAGTGCAGTGGCCACTCCCGGCCACCGCAGCCTCAACCTGCTGGGCTCCGGCGATCCTTCCGCCTCAGCCTTCCAAGTAGCTGGAACTACAGGCGCGTGCTACCATGCCTGGCTATTTTTTGATTTATTGTAGAGATGAGGTCTCGCCAAGTTGCCCAGGCGGGTCTGGAACCCGCGGGCTCAGGCAATCCACTCACCTCAGCCTCCCAAAGGCATGGGATTACAGGCTGAGCCACCAAGCCAGCTCCCACTGTCATTATTAAACAATATTTTTTTTTCTATGCTGGTAGTATTCTTTGTTCTGAGATCTACTTTGAAATTAATATAGCCAGTTTTCTTTTGATTAGCATTTGCACGATATATTTTTCTATGTTTTATTTTAAATTAAGTGTTTTAGTCTGTGTGGGCTATTGTAACACAATACCAAAAACTGGGTAGCTTACAAACAACAGAAATTGCTTTTTCATCATTCTGAAGGCTGAGAAGTCCAAGGTCAAGGCACTGGCAGAGCCAATGTTCAATGATGGGCTACTTTCTCACAGATGGCACCTTCCAGCTATGCTCTCACAAGGGAAAGGTTCGCTAGCTCTCTTTGAGGTATCTTTATTAAGAGCACTAATTTTAATCATGAGGGCCACTCTTATGACCCATCTCTTCTCAAAGGCTCCACCTGCTATGATTATCACCTTGAGGACTGGGACTTCAATATATGAATTTTGAGGCACACAAATGTTCAAACCACAGCACCAAGTTAGCATATAGTTGCTCTGGATTTGTTAAAAAGAATCAATCTGACCAGCTTTTCCATTTAATTGGGCAGTTCAAACCATTTATATTAAACGTGATTATTGATACAGGTAGGTTTAAGTTTATCATTTTGCTATTTGATTTTTATTTTTCCCATTTGTTTTCCCCCTTTTCTACTTTTTGCCTTTTTTTGATTAACAATATTTTTTAAGATTCCATTTATTTTCTTCATTGGTTTATTAGCTAAAACTCTTTGTTATTTTAGTAATTGCTATGACATTTATAGCACATATCTTTAACAGTTTACCTTCAAGTGATATCATACCACTTTATATAAGAACCTACATTTGTAGACTTCCATTTCTTCCCTCCCAACTTTAGTGCTATTGCCATACATTTTACCTTTACATATGCTTTGACTTCTACACTAAGTTGTTATTTCTGTTTAATATCAATATTATTGTTATTATTATTATTATTATTATTATTTTTTAGTTGGGGTCTCACTCTGTTGCCCAGGCTGGAGTGTAGTGGCACAATCATAGCTCACCACAACCTCAAAACAGTCATGAGCTACTTCATTTGGCTAAAGTCAATTGTATTTTAAAAGAAAAAGAGGCCAGGCATGGTGGCTCATGCCTGTAATTCCAGCACTTTGGGATGCTGAGGCAGGAGGATAATTTGAGGTCAAGAGTTCAAAACCAGTCTGGGCAACATAGTGAGACCTTGTTTCCTTCCCAAAATTAAATAAAACAATTTAGCCAGGCAGGGTGGTGTTTGCCTGTAGCCCAGCTACTCAGAAGGTTAAGGCAGGAGGATCACTTAAGCCCAGGAACTCATGGACAATGAGTATGATAACACAACTGCACTCCAGTCTGGGTGATGGAGCAAGATCCCGCCTCAAAAAAAGGAACAAAGTTTATTGCGTATATGAAAATATAAGTACACTAAAAGTACCAATCTTTACTCATAGATATTTTTAAAACCATTTCCTTGTTACTTCAAACTGTTATTATTAGTACAAATCAGATCACAGAAATTTAAACTTCTCCTTTCAGTTAGCTTATTTTGCAACAAAAAAAAAAAGTAATAAAGTGTTATAATGGTCATTAAAAGTGAGAGAGAGCCAGGTACGGTGGCTCATGCCTGTAATCCCAGCACTTTGGGAGGCTGAGATGAGAAGATTGCCTGAATGCAGGGGTTCGAGATCAGCCTGGACAACTTGCCGAGGCCTCATCTCTACAGTAAATCAAAAAATTAGCTGGATGTGGTGGCAGGCATCTGTGGTTCCAGCTATTTGGAAGGCTGAGACAGAAAGATCACCTGAGCCCAGGAGATTGAGCCTGCAGTGGCTGTGAGTTTGCCACCGCGCTCCAGTCTGGGCAACAGAGTGAGACTCCTACACAGGAAAAAAAAAAAAAGAGGGAGAGAAAAATCACTTGATAAAGTGGGTCTGTCCTCCTTCAGCCAGTTGGTGAAAGACCTGGCTGAGGCAATGCCAGGGCCAGCTATCTAAGAAGGGGAGTTCATTGCCTCCCTGGGACAGAAGGATACATGTTTTTCCCCCTTCCTTAACTCCGAAGGCTAATTCTGAACTGTGTTAATGGCGACATTTACCATCCCCTCTTTCTTTCTTTCTCCTTTGACTTTTCTTGATCATCTGACTTATTGTCTGTTCTATATTATTTTTTCCTTTCCTGGGAAGGCAGTGGAGCCAAATGATAGAGTACTTAAGCTCCACAGTCAGACAGAATGAGTTTAAGTCCCAGCTCATTAATGTAATAGTTGTGTGATTTGGACATACTATTCCACCTTCCTGTCATTCACTTTCTTCATTGGTAATAGGGGGACAATAATGGTACTTAGGGTTATAGGGTTATTGCATACTTATAGGGTTGTTAAGTGGATAAAATGAAATAATATAGGTAACATTGCTTACCCATAAGTGGCCAAAATAAGTCACTGCTATTTCATTATTATAATTTAAGATTCTTATAAAGCAGACCAATTAATTATTTTTCTCAGCCTTTATCAATTACCTTTTAAAGACATTTAAATAATAAGAAAAGTATCATATGCACTTATCAATGTAGTTAGCATTTCCAGTGTTCTTCATTTTGTTGTGTAAGTCTGTTTAGTATCATTACTCTTCTTTCTGAACAACTGCCTTTAAAATTTCAAGTTGTGCAGATCTGATTATAAATTCTCTCAACTATTTTATATCTGAAAAAAAAGCTTTGTTTCATCTTTGTTTCTGAAAGATATTTTCTTTGGGCGTAATTTTTGATTGACAGTTTCTTTCAGTAAACATATTACCTACACTATCTTCTTGCTTGCATTACTTTGACATGAAACATACGTGGGGGGAGGGAGGTGGGATTGACAATAGTCGATAACTGCCTGGGGAAGGGAGGGGCACACCTCATCAATAAGGGTACTTGCACAATGAATATTTGTATACCTAACCCTGAATTACACCCTACAATTTTAAAATAAAAATTAAAAGAGGAAAAAAAAAAGAAATATACTATAATCGTTATCTTTGTTCTTCTGTGCATAGTGTGACTTTTTTTTTTTTTGGCAGCCTGTACAATTTTCTCTTTATCACAGGTTTTGCACAGTTTAAATATGATGGTGCCTTAGTTTAATTTTCTTCATCCTTATGCTTTGGGTCTGTGAAGAGTCTGAATCTGTGGATTTACAATTTTCATCATATCTAGAAAAGTTTCTGCCATTAAGTCAATTTTTTTTTTATCATATGCTCTCTCCTCTCCAGCTAGAACATAAATTTCACATATATTAGGCCAATTAAAGTTATCCCACCTCATTGATCCTCTGCTCATTTTTGTCTTTAGATGTTCAATGTGTTGCTATTTAACTTTTGAACATACAAAATGTAGTTACAATAAACTATTTTAACGTACTTATCTGCTAACTCTAATCTCTGTGTTAGTTCACAGATGGTATTGATTATTATTTTTGCATTATAGATCACATTTTCCTGCTTCTTTGCAAGCCTGAAATTGCCAATTAGATGCCATATACTGTAAATTTTATCTTGTTGGGTGCTTGTTCAGAACAATACTCAGTCTAGGGCTAATTATTCCTCACAACTGGGCAAGATACTTCTGTGTGTTCTACCCCAGGCCTTGTAACCTTGGGCTTCTGTAGTCTAGCTGTGTGCACAGGCACTCTTCCTGCCTCTGTATGACCACAAGCACTGTGGTCCTTTCGCGTGGTTCCTTCTCAGCCTCCGGTAGTTTCCTCACATGCATGTAATAGTGAATACTCCGCTGAAGACTCCAAGGGCAGCATCCTAGAACTCTGGGGTTTTCTTCTTGGCAGTTTTCACTTCTCTAGTGCTCTCTCCTGTTAATTCTAGCTGCCTTGGTCTCCTCAGACTATCAGCTCTATCTCCTGAGCTTGGGGAGTATGTCATTCTCCATCTGGTTGCCCCTACCATGTGCCACAGCCTAGAAACTCCCTCAAGGTAGTAAGCTGGGGCAGTTAGAAGGCTTATCATGTGTCCATCTCTCAGGGACCCTACCATTCTTTATTACCTAATGTCCAACGTCTTAAAACCCATTGTTTCACATACCTTGGCCATATTTTAGTTTTAGCAGACAGGAGGGCAAGTCTCATCCCTGTTATTGTATCTTGGTCAGAAGCGGGAGTGTCACTAGTTTATTATGCTTATTTCTCTGTACTGAACCACTGTAAATGGCATGGCAGTTCAATCATCTCCGATGGATTGGGGTCAAATCTTACATGGTTATGAGGTGGCCCTCTAGACAGTTTCTATGGGTCTTTTCATGAACTGCCTTAAAGGCAGTCATTCTTCTGTTTAAAAAGCACATTTGAAAGAAATGGTATTAAGGCTAAGGAATTTTAATGCTATGGGGAAGAATGTCTGGAAGTTTGTGCAGCTAAGTCAGTCACAAAGTGGTTTTCTTTCTATACAGTTTCCATAAGGAGGGTTTTTCTTTTATAACTCTTGCAAATGAAAAGAACATTCATGGGGGGTGCAGTGAAATACTGAATGTAGGAAAGCAGGAAAAAGGAAGAGTAGCAGGCCTTGAGAATGAAAGGGTTGAGAACAAAATTTTCTGTGAAAAATGATGAAAATCAGGACTGATATATTTACACAAAAGGCATCATCTTCTACACATTTTAGGAACTAGTATTTTGTCTTCTTCTTTCTTTCTACACTAAAATCCAATTATTGACTTAACTAATATGCTAAGGTAAAATATTAATCAAAGCAGACAGCTGAAATCATTATTATCACCATTATCCCTTAATAACAAAATACAGCAAGTTCACACAAGTATCAAGTTGGCAAGATGATCTGGACAGGCTGCACACGGGTGGCCCTTGGCCTTTACTTGGCCTGCAGACATCTGTTTGGCCTATCAGGTGATGGCTCACATCAAAAGCATAAATTTTTGCCTAATATTTACAATGAGGGGACTTCACAGATTGGAGAGATTCCACATAAAAAAAATTGGGGAATAAAATAGGAGATGTTAGCTGGGCGTGGTAGCGCACACCTGTAGCTCCAGCTACTTGGAAGGCTGAGGCAGAAGGATCGCCAGAGTCCAGCAGGTCTAGGCTGCGGGGGCCAGGAGCGGCCACTGCACTCCAGTCTGAGCGACAGAGTGAGACTCCAACTCAAAAAACAAACAAACAAAAAGACAAAATAGGAGATATAACAGCACTTGAGATGGATGGCAGGTGCGCATTTCAAGCAAGGTCCGAGCTCTTCAGTTCACTCCAGTTTCCATCACTCACTGGTGTCTTTCTCCCTGTTTAACTGCCCCATCCTTTTTGGCCCCTACAGGCATTTAGGCTAATGACTCTCGATCAAGGCTATGTATAATAATAATATCTAATAAATTAACTTGCATTTTTTTTTAACCTAGAGAATAACTAGCAGCTTAAAAACAGAACCAAAATGCCTAATTTCTTTAAAGGAGAGATAAGATTCCTAGATAGACATTTTGAGATGAATACTTATTTCCTACCATACAGGAAAGCTGTTTTGGGGACATATTTTTAAACTACAGATTCCTGGGGCTCCAGGAAATTTCCCAAAATGTTTGTTTGTGTTTTCATTTTTTTCAGCCCAGTCTGGAGTGCAGTGGCACAATCATAACGTACTGCAATCTCAAAATCTTGGGCTCAAGCGATCCTTCCACTTCAGCCTCCCGAGTAGCTGGACTAGAGGTGCACACCACTATGCCCAGCTAATACTTTGCAGCAATAGAGCCTCACAATCTTGTCCAGGCTATTCTCAAATTCCTGGGTTCAAATAATCCTCCCACCTCAGCCTCCCAAAGCACTGGGGTTACAGCTACAGAACGTTTATTTTTAACAAATTCGTAGGTAATTCTGATGTAGTTCACACCTGGAAACCATAATTTCCCCACATTTTGCTTATGTTTCAAAAGGTACACAGAAAATGAAGCATAATTACAAACGGCTACAATGGTGGTGTTAGAAAATTATGCTCTGATATACCTTTCCTCTCAATGCACAATACTTAAACAGGAAAAAAAAATCTAAACGTCTAGGTACATAATAACAGTAATCCCATATTTAGTCTTCAATACTCAAGCTTAAACCAAGAAAACGAAAAAAAAAAAGTGTTTAAAAAATGTCCATCCATCTAGCTTTTTTTCACCCCAATACTCTATAAAATAAGCAATAGGAAATAGATATGAGTTTCTGTTTCAACCCCACAAATATTCAACTTCAGTTGCACTCAGTGTTTATCAACCCCAGTTAAAAGAAAATGTCCAACTTAAACAAAACAGCCTAGTTAGTAGTGCTAAGATGCCCAACTTTGCTTTTGCTACTAGATTTTTAAGTGCTGATAAAAGAAGGAGCTTAACAGGTCAAAAGCATGAGAACTGTTTGACTAATGAAGTAATTTTAGGGGGAAAAAGAAAACCAGAAAAATGAAGTTGTGCTATTTAAAATTTTTAAAAGGGAACATTTTATCTGTACAAATTCTTTTCAAAAGCCAAGAACTTTTTAGCATACTGAGAGGGTACAAAGTTCCACCTTGAGGAAGACTGAAACATCTGTTTGGCCCATCATTGATGTTTCCTTTGGTGACGTCACTAAAAATGAAGACAGAAAAGTGCCCCAGGGAGGGAACCTGGAGATGACGGTAGAAAGGTGACTTACTGTTCTATCTTTGTACATTTTCAACCTTATATAAACACAGGTTTTATCTATTCTAGAAAAATAACATACTTAAGAATAATAAAACAAGCTTTCTCTGCTAAAATAATAAAAATCTGCACACCGCATCCCCATCAGCGGACAACAAAACTGTTTACTTAATGAAAGAGCTGCGTGATCATCTCAACTCTGCATGAGAATGATACATAATTCTTAAATGAAAACAAGGGATGTGAAAACAGTTGAGGGAAAAAGTTAACAGCGATTTTAATTTGATGTTTCAAAGAACTTTAGGGTACAAATTCTACTTCTCCAAATAAGAGCAGATGTCAACCAATTATAGTGTGGATGAATTTTAAAACCAAATGATAAACTAAAATTTAGAAACTCTTATATTTCTCCTTCCAAACACTTTTTATACCACCACATACAAAGAACCCAACCCTACTGAAAGAGTTGATTCAAAGGAGAAGAAAAGAAACTTTGTTGGCAGTCACCAACAGTTTGGGGCTCTGTAAATAACCTCTGTCAACCAAAACGAAGAACTGTTTTAAAATGCACTAAGCACAGAAAGACTTGGTCATAACTATTACTAATGACCCTACCTTAATACCATCATTACTTCCAACTCTGAACTAAAAGTTACAAATTATTTCTCACTATTAGAATATCTAGTGTGGAATGTTTAGGTACACAAGCTTTGGAACCAAACTGCTTAGATGCAACTGCCGACTCACTTACCATCTATATTATTGAGGAATTATGATTTTCCTACATTAAACAGTGTATTTTATAAGTGTGTACAATCACTATTATTACTTAAATGTCTTTGTAAAACAATAGCTCAGCCTCAAGTGCACCTAGTTTGTCTAAAGAATTGGCGAAAATAGGTCGGGCTCGGTGGCTCAGCCTGTAATCCCAGCACTTTGGGAGGCCGAGGTGAGTGGATTGCTTGAGCCCGTGGGTTCGAGACCCGCCTGGGCAACTTGGCGAGACCTCGTCTCTACAATAAATCAAAAACTAGCCGGGCATGGTAGCGCATGCCTGTAATTCCGGCTACTCGGAAGGCTGAGGCGGAAGGATCGCTAGAGCCCAGCAGGTGGAGGTTGCAGTGGCCAGGAGCGTGCCACAGCACTCTAGTCTGGGCGACAGAATGAGACTCCAACTCAAAAACAAACAAACAAGAATTGGCTAAAATAAAGTGATGTGTTAGAATCAGTAAGTCTCTTCTATACTTAAAAGAAAAAAATCTTCATGTAAAATATCATAATTTGCTTCTCAGGTCAACAGAGCAGATTCTATACATCATACATTCTTCACAACTGACTCTTTCTACTCCTAAAGTAGGTTGGCTTTTCCTAGGTATCACTATTGTGGGCATTTTTGTTTCTTTCTGACCTTTTAGAAATGAAAGTTTTCATAAACATAAAGCAAAACAAAACTACAGTTATAATCATGCTTTATTTATCAAGTTTATTCCACTTTTTTTTTTTTTTGAGTTGTAGTCTCACTCTGTCACCCAGACTGGAGTGCGGTGGCCGCTCCCGGCCACCGCAGCCTCGACCTGCTGGGCTCCGGCGATCCTTCCGCCTCAGCCTTCCAAGTAGCTGGAACTACAGGCGCGTGCTACCACGTCCAGCTGATTTTTTGATTTATTGTAGAGATGAGGTCTCACTTGCCCAGGCGGGTCTCGAAC
>CAUYQG010244114.1:0-26504 GCA_963574415.1 Tarsius wallacei
CGCTACCACGCCCGGCTGATTTTTGATTTATTGTAGAGATGAGGTCTCACCAAGTTGCCCAGGCGGGTCTCGAACCCGCGGGCTCAGGCAATCCACTCACCTCAGCCTCCCAAGGCGCGGGATTACAGGCTGAGCCACCGAGCTCGGCTCAGCTGAGTATTGTAATACAATCACCAAAAAATATTTACAAGAATAGCCACAGCCATTCTATTCATAAAAATGTTAAACTGGAAACAATCTAAATGTTTACCATCTGTAAAATGGATTAACTGTGATGTAACACAATGAAAATACACACAACTTTGAGGATTACTGAACTACTTTACATGAATCTTGAGTGACTCTCACAAATAATATACTGCATGAATCCATTTATATTGTTAAAAAGGAAGCTAAAATTAATCTATAGTGCTAGAAGTCATAATGATTGCCCTTAGTACTGACAATTACTGGGAGGTACGAAGGGGCTCTAGTGTACTGGTAATGTTCTAGTCTTTTGTTTTTTGGAGTTGGAGTCTCACTCTGTCGCCCAGACTGGAGTGCAGTGGCACGTTCCTGGCCACCGCTGCCTCGACCTGCTGGGCTGTGGCAATCCTTCCGCCTCAGCCTTCCGAGTAGCTGGAACTATAGGCGCGCGCTACCACGCCCGGCTAATTTTTTATTTATTGTAGAGATGAGGTCTCGCACCCACGGGCTCAGGCAATCCACTCACCCCAGCCTCCCAAACATTCTAGTCTTTATCTGGGTGATTATGTGGATGTGTTTAAGAACTTACAGTCTGTGCACTTTTCTCTTAATATGGCTCCATAAAAAGTTTACATTAACCAATAAAACAACAACATCCCTACATAACAGCAATAATCAGTTAAAACTAATTATGGAATAAAGCTCTCTAAAAATAGCAACAAACAAAAAAATAACCAGTTAGCAAGAAATTTATGAGGAATAGGGGATAACTACAAAACCTTTATACATATGAACTTTACGCTTTGCTTCCTTCACTATCAATTGACTTATTAATGTACTGCTAATCAGTATTCCAATAGAATTTTAATTGGAAATAATACAAATGATTCTAATCAGGAAGATAAAAAGAGTGAATACTTGGAAAAAAAACAATGGGCACAAAGCTATGATTTAATAAGTAGCACAAAATAGTCTATACATTATGGTATATAGTGTGCATGTGTATACATTTAGTACAGGCCCAAAATACTTGATTATGTACCCTTAGAGTGGGATTCATTATTCAGAATATATTGGATTTCTAAAAACTAAACGTATGCACTGTCCCTAGTTGTAAAATAGCACACTCATAAAACACATTACTTTTACATTAAAATATGAATATTCACACCAAATGAGGTAAGTAGCCCCATGTCATTTCATGTCATGTTTTACCATGAAATAAGTTCTGATGTTTACCTTAGGGGGAAAAAATTGGTTGTCAGAACCTTTTTGATTTTGGAATTGTGAATAAGAGATTTTGAATCTGTATCAGGTAAGAGGCATAAATAAATAAGTGTGGGTCGGGGGAGGCAGGCAGGTGTAGTGGTTTATACCTGCAATTCCAGCAACTTTTTTTTTGAGTTGTGAGTCTCACTCCATCGCCCAGGCTGGAGCGCAGTGGGACGCTCATGGCCAACCCAGTGTCGACCTGCTGGGCTCAGGTGATCCTTCTGCTTCAGCCTTCCAAGTAGCCAGAACTACAGGCTTGTGCTACTACAACTGGCTTGGGCCACCGCACCTGGCAATTCCAGCAATTTTGGGAAGGCTGAGATGGGAGGATTGCTTGAAGCCAGGGATTTAAGACCAGCCTGGGCAACATACCAAGATCCCATCTCTAAAAAAAAAAAAAATTAGCCAGGCATGGTGGCATGTGCCTGTGTTTCCAGTTATTTAGGAGGCTGAGGTGGGAGGATCCCGAGTCCAGGAATCCAAAGTTACAGTAAGTTATGACCATGTTACTGCATTCCAGGAAACAGGGCGAGACTTTGTCTCTAAAAACAACAACAACAACAACAACAACAACAACAACAAAAAGGCTGGGCACAGCGGCTCATGCCTATAATCCTGGCACTTTGGGAGGCCGAGGTAAGAGGATTACCTGAGCCCATGGGTTCAAGACCAGCCTGGGCAACTTGGTGAGACCTCATCTCTACAATAAATAAAACAATTAGCTGGACGTGGTGGTATGTGCCTGTAGTTCTGGCTATTTGGAAGGCTGAGGTGGCTGTGAGCGTGCCACTGCACTCCAGCCTGGGCAACAGAGAATGTGACTAAAAAAAAAAAGTGAGGGGAAAGGCTTATTTTAACAAATTGTGCTGAGTTAAGTGGTTAAATATTTAGGGAAAAAGTGTATTTTAATCCTTTCTTCATACCAGGTACAAAACAGATTATATATAGATTAGGAGCTAATGCCTAATCTTAATAAATCAAGAAGTAAAAGCCTAGAAACAAGTGAGGATATAGCTCAATATACCTCTGGCAAGGAAAAAATATAAGCCATGCATGAAATGACAATTTGCTGGTAGCAATGTAAACTGATGTATAATTTCTAGCAGAATTTGGCAAAATGTACTGAGAAATGTACACTAACTTTTTGGCTTGGTAATTCTACATTCTAGAATGTCTCCAGCCAGGCACAGTGGCTCATGCCTGTAATCCCAGTACTTTCGGAGGCGGAGGTGAGAGGATTGCCTGAGTCCAGGAGTTCGAGACCAGCCTGGGCAACTTGGTGAGACCTCATGTCTACAGAAAAAAAGAAAAAGAAAAAATTAGCCGGGAGTGGTGGCACATGTCTATAGTTTCAAGGAGTTACCTGGAAAGCTGAGGCAGAAGGACCTCCTGAGTCAGCAGGTCAAGGCTGGGGTGACGGTGAGTGTGCTACTGCACTTCAGCCTGGGCAACAGAGTGAAACTCTTGACTCAAAAAAAAAAAAAGTCTCCTAAGGAAGTTGGTAATGCAAACAAATATTTACACAATTGCTTACTGCTGTTTTTGTAACAGCTAAAAACAGAAAAATGCTTAATATTATTTGTAGTAAAAAATGCATTAGGCAGTCATGAGTCCAATAATGGAGAAAACTTACAGAAAAACATGGCAGACAAACTAGTAACAAGCATTTATAAAAAGAAAAAAAGTCCATTAGAAGAGCAAGTGTAATAGGTAATAATAAAGTCAAAACTTTTTAATTTCAAGAAATTAGGCCTGATCCTATACGATAGTGGCTTGAGAAGTGATGAATGCAGAATATATAGTAATACGCTTTTCCTTTATTATTATATTTGAGAAGACAAGGTCTTGCCATCTTGTGCAGGTTGGTCTACAACTCCTGAGCTCAAGTGATTCTCCCACCTCAGCCTACAGAGTCGTTGGGATTAGAGGCATATGCCATCATGCCCTGCATGCTTTTGAAATTATTCCTTATCAAAGCACCGATCTTATTCTAATCGTCATGACATCTGGCCTTTGCATGAATGATGGATGCTTTTCTCACGTGCAATTTCAATATACAATATTCTAACAATATCCGGGGCTAAAATAGTAAGATATCTTAATTCCAAGACTTCTCAGATTTGGCATGCACTGACTACATTAACCACTAAGTAGTGTCCAAATTATAGACAGGATCCTTACATGTAGTTATAAAAATAGGCATGCATTGTTGTTTGTAGTATATTTTAACCCTGAAACATAGTTACTAGGCACTTGAATATTAGAATAGGT
Organism: Tarsius wallacei; assembly: GCA_963574415.1. NCBI lineage: Eukaryota > Metazoa > Chordata > Mammalia > Primates > Tarsiidae > Tarsius > Tarsius wallacei. Next base: position 3,730 of record CAUYQG010244114.1, read on the forward strand.
TACCAGATACAACAGTTCAATTGAGTCAAGGACATATACGTGGGCTTTTTTGTTTTTTTACATAAATTAAGTCATTCATTATAGGCTAGTGATGTCTCAAATGGTGGAGCTTCTGCTAGTCTTCCAATTCCTTCAGTCTTCTGATGGCAGACTTTACCATGACAGCAGAAGTGGTACTGCAGGTCCACGCTCCACCAGCTACTGTTTCCATGCAGGAACCACAGTGCCAGATGCCCACAGCACGTCTCCTCATCTTGGTTTTGCCATAGGAGGAGCAAGTGTGCTTGGCGTGCTGGCTGATCTCGGTCTTCTTCACCATCTTCCGGAGTGAGGCCCCATAGCGAGTTCCATATTTACCGACGACTCCCACCTTCTCCTGTATGTACTGACGATTCCCACCTTCTTGGTGCGTTTGGCCATCGCACCACCAAGCAGGTCTGAGCTCAGAGAGGTATATGGACTTTTAAGATAAAATGGGAAAGTGGTTTTGCTCTTGAACATAAACAAGCATGAGTTTATCTAGCAACTCCTTTATCTACAGCTTCTGGATATTTACCTACAAAGGAAACTTATTTTACTTGTGTATGAATTCCCACTACTTACATGTAAGTATGAATTGAATGAGAAGATAATCTGTAATTTTCAGAATTATATTAGCTCCGAAAAAAGAGTAAGGAAGAACTGACTTGCAAAAAAATTTAATCAGTTTCTAAACAAGATTGCCAATATAAAATAATTCAAACTTCTGAAGTTAATGAAAGCATTTATTCAAACCTAACTGTAGTACAGTATCAAGTTGAGTTAAATAAACATTAACTATATGATATTTAGTTCCTTAGGAATAGACCATTGCCACATCATACAAATTTCTTACATGACAAATTTCTGCAGTAAGGTTCAACAATTAAGACATGATTTTTGCATTGAGAAATGCTGTGTTAGAGTAGGATGAATTTATTTTTTGTAAAGGCCCAGTACAAACAAACAAAAAAAAATGGTTGAGAAAAATGACTCTTTAACAAAATATACACCTGCAGGAAAAAAACCCCTAATATACTGATATTTAAACAGAAAGCACATAAGAGAACATACTTTAATATCTAGGCACAATTGGTCAGGTACTAATTATAGTTTCTGTTCTCACTTAAAAGTTTAAATCAATTCTTCAACTTGACTTATGTGTGTGAGTTTAATACAGAGAAGGCACCTCTCTCACTCCCCTTAAGGACCTTTTGAGAATAACTCTTTAAAACACTTAAGGGACACACAGACAATGTACTATATCTAAGTGTAGATATAGTTATTTAACACAACCCATTTTAGGAGAAACTGAATTAAAATATAAAACTATGATTTATCTTTTTACATCTTATGATGGATATGACACCAGAAGATAATCCTCCACACAAACTTTAACACAGAACACACGATTTAAATTAAATGTGCATTGGTCACTACAATGTAAAGAGTTCTATGAATTAGTGCAATTCTTTAAATCCCCAGTATTTAGGGGAAAAGTATATACATACCAAGAAATCTCAACTACTACAAACCAAATTTTTTATGGCTCAATAGTCTAACCACTTAAAGTTCTGTAAAAAAATCTTACAAGTTATACATGAAAAATCAGAACACTCAATAAATGGTTTACAAAATTTTCTCTTTAAAACAAAGAGAACAACCAGAAGAAACAGATAAAGTGTAAAATTACAGAAATATAATCTTTACTGTGGTTGTAAGAAGGGGTGGCAAAGTATTCACTCCAGAAAACAAATTCATCAAATTGATGATTCCTGATTAGATACTTTACTGCCAGTTCAGGTGGTTAATCATTTTGTAGTACTTAGTGGCTCTGTATTTAAATATCTTGTTGAACAATTACTGAAGGCAATTGATAAGAATAAGCATCATTTCCCTCCAAAAAAAGTGAGTAACTATTTCAGATGAATAAGCTTTAGAATTTGGGATAAGAAGTAAAAAAACACAGTGTAAGAACATTAGGTTGATTTAACCCCTATTTCAACAAGATTTACACAATATTTACAATATGCAATTGTCAAAGCTATACAGTTTTGCAGATTGGCTTTACTTACATTTCTGCAAATGTTTTTTCCAAAATAAAAATATACCAAGTGAGTCTATTTACAAACTAGGAAGCTGCTTCAGAAACAGCATGATTTAGATATATAAAGTGAAATTTCAGTACAAAGTGCAGGTCATACTTTCAGATTCTGTCACTATCCCATTCCCTACACTCAGTTTAAGGGATACGAGTTTTAAACAGCTACAGTTCTTAAGTGTTCAGAATGTTTACTCATCATAATGCAATGATAACAAAAATTTGTCTACATCCATTCCAGCTGGAAATGAACTGGGCAGCTTCTTTTTCTGTCAAAAAAAAAAAAAAAAAGAAAGAAAAAATAAACTCAAATAAGGTCAAAAAAACAAAGCTTTCTAAGTTACCTAGAATAGTAAAGTATATTTGACTTTTTCATATACTACTAAAATTACCAAAATCTTTTAGTCTATTAAAATTTTAGTTCTACAGAAAAGTAGAGACAAGTTTTATAAACCTAAGGTTAATTAAATATACTTCAGTGGTACGTCAATGTTAGTTTAGGGCAAAAGACATTATACAAATCCAGAGTTCATGAATGTTGAAAGAGACTAGAACATGCTGTCTATGTTAGGTAGTCATTATTGCTTAGAAAGCTTTACTAACAGAGACATTGAGAGTTACACTTATCCAGTTCCAATCACTTAATATACACCAGGTACTTTATACACATTACATTTAGTCCTCACAACCTAAGATGCATAGTAATATCATATCAAGTGATGAGGCCAAGACTCAGAGACTAGAGACTTAGCCATGGTCACAGGACCAATAAGCAGCAGATGCAAGATTCAAACCCACACTCACAGGGCAGCAAAGCCAAGATTCTTTCCATATACCATACTTCCTCCATGACACTTTAAACATTTTGTACTAATCCACTTACTAAATAGCTCAACAAATTTAAATGGTTTTCATTCATCAATGCTATCTCTGTGTATAGACAAATGTGCTTAAAGAAAAAACAGGTAAATTAAACTTTTCTACTTCCCCAACCTCTTTAAGGGTCTAAGTTAGAAAAGACAAGATATGTGAGAAAAAATGCAAGATCTAAAAAGAGCAAATAGTTTTTTACTTGGCAATTTCACACAATAGTGTTTTTCTAATCTTTCATGCCTGTGTCAGGTGTCATTCTCATGAAAAAACTTGGGCCCTACCAAGACCGAATAAAAAAATCTGCTTTTTCCAAGGAAGACGTTAGCAGTTGTCGTCAAAATGCTATGTTTCATAGACAACTGAGTACCCACACTGACTGAGGAACACTGGCAGAAAATGTGTTTTGTCAATCAAAACGCAAAGCTATCCTGACCATAATGTTCAGTCAGACAGCTGTAGCAAAAAACAATGAATTCTCTACATATTGGAGGAAGAAAAAGGTGTGGTTTTGAAATTAGAACCCGCAAACTTGCCTTAATTTTCTTCTTTTTCACTGGTATAGATGAATTCGCAAGATTTTTACTGGAAGTACGGGAGTTTCGCTCACGCTCATCTAATTCCTCAATCTTCCGCTTTTTTGTGGTGCTCCTTGAAGATACTCTAAACTGCTGTGTGTTATCTTTTAGAGGAGTTGCTGAAGTAGTCCTGGAGATGGCTGCCCTGGAGAGAATCATTAACGTATGGGCAGCCATGTTGACACTGTTTTCACTGCCTGTTTCACTGGCAGGGCTGCAGGCAGGCAAGTCTGCAACGACATGAGGGAGCATGACTTTGGAAGCGCCACTGTCTTCTCCAAAACGCCTGCTCGAGGGGGCTTTGATGCCATCTGTAGGCTCTTCTTTATGTTTCTCCCCTGTCCCTGAGCCAGGTGCCCGGAGGACAGGCACATCATTAGTATCTGAAAGCCTGTTTCCTGGGCTATGCCGCTGAACATCCTGTAACGTTTCTGTGGGAATCAAGGAACTGGCAGGTTTAGTCTGTTCTTGTTTTAGTTCCTTCACAGTTGCCCCTACTGAAATGGCATTTTTACTGTTGGAGGATGTGCCATGTTTCTTGGTCAGTTCTTGCAGTGAAGTCATAGATTTTTCATTCCGTAAACCCCCATTTTGCTGCCCAACGGATAGCTTTGATGTTTCTGGACTTTTCTGCCTTTCCACATCACTGCATAATTCATTCTCCTTATTAGCTGTTGCTTTATGGAAAGATTCAAGCACAATTTCTGTGGGTGGAACTTTCTTTTCTGACTGAGTTTCTCTTACAGTGGTATGCCGGCTAATGGCAGCTTCTGATTTAGATACAACCTTAGGTGTAGGAGGTTTCTCTCTCTCTTTTTTGAGTGCATTATTAGAAGAAGATTTTAAGGTAGAGGACACAGTGGGTGAGTCAAGACTAGGAGAGGAAACTGCATTCTTTTCTTTGCTTTGGGATACCATCTTACGGCTTGGCCCTGGTGGATTTGCCACAGGAGCAGCAGTGCTATCAAAACAGAGCACACGCCTGTGGCTTTCAAATAGTTTGCTAGCAGGAGCGGTACTCTCTACTGGGAAGGGAGCTGTGATTTCTTCTAATTTCTTCCCAAGATCTGTGGCCATATTCTTGTCAGAAACTTCAGTTCTACAGAAAAAAAAAAATTATTTTCAGCAGCATAAAGAAATCCTTTAGGTCTTAAGTCTAAGCATTTGAATGATCTGACAGAAGCTACCTTATGCTTACCTTTGTGTGTGACATCCAACTGAATGACTTGATGAATCCACCAAATTATTTACCTGTTTTCCTGGAATTATAAATGAACATTACTGAGTGAAAGAATATATTCCTCTAAAAGAGGATGGAACAGTCGACAATATTCCACACCCTGAGAAAAAATTTTAAATGGCAGTTAAAGTACAAATAAAACATTTTCACATGCTGACTTTTAAGAAGCAGCTTTGCAATATATATGAGATGGCCATTCACTCACTGCTACAGAGGAAATCTAGATAAAGCAAATGACTCGCTGCAGTTTCAGACAAGTATCATAAACCCAGGCTTGGGATTTATGAATTGCAATGCTTGAAAGAGCACTTACTTAACATGCTACCTAGATCCAGAGAGTTACTTAACTTCTGCTCAGGTAACTGTCATTGTTACAAGCCTATGTCACTCAGAACAGATGCTATGAAGTCTTAATAGCCATATTTTAATTTCTGTGGGCTTTAGCGTTTATGTGGGAGAGAAGCAAGATATCAAAGCTAGAAAGGAAAGCAAAGACGAGATCATAAAGGACCTTGTGTTATTATGCACAAGGTTACATAAGCGATCCTTAAGAGTTTGAAATAGGGAAAATACATGAATAGATTTGCGTTAGGAAGACCAATCTGGCAATAATGTGGAAGACAGAAGAGGAAGGAGAAGACGCTGACAGCAGGAACTCCAGGTATATGGCTATAAATATTCCAGGTAAAAGACGATAAGGGTCTTGGAGACAATAATGGGCATTCCCAAGGATATGAAGGGTAGAGGAGAAATCAATGGTGACATTAACCAATGAGAAAAAGGGAGATAGAGGTCTTTGACGAGGAGAGGAGAGGTAAGACTTTACAGAGTTTGAAGTCTTAGATATATAAAATATATAAAAAAAGGGAGTGGTATAATCGTTTAGTGATGGCTTCAAGAAGTCACCAATAGTATCAACAGTTATAGGCAAGTAAATTAAGAATGGAGTGATTCCAACGCATATGACAATATTAGGAGGCCACTGGTGACCTTAGTGTAGGAAGTTCTAGTAGAAACATGAGAAAAGAAATAGATGGATGAAGAAATGGGAGATTAAGAGAAGTCAGGGATAATAGATTGGTGGGTGGAACAAATTTAAGTAAGTTAAATAAGTAGCCAGAGAGAGAAGCAGCCAAAAAGGGAAAATTGACAGATATACAGGAGAAGATAGCATCCAAAGCACAAGTAGATCCCATTAGTCTTAGAGAGAATGAGAGAGCTATTCCTTTGAGGAAAAAGGAAGATGATTTTGGAAGGTAGAACAGGTATGTACGGAATGGGAATGATGATCAGAAGATGAAGCTCAATACTGGTAAGCTGGAAAATAAATCACTGGCTAAGAGTGAGGAGGGGTGGTATTAGATAGCTTTGAAAAGAACTGTGCCAGTCTGGAATAGTCTGAAGGGCGAATGGACGAGAAAGCACACAGGCTGACATCTAAAACGGTTGCCAGTGGCAGGTGGAAATCTCTTTAAGTGGTATGGCATAGCACCAATTTTAAAGCAAAGCTAAGCAGCTCAGGTATAAAAGCAGAGGTGGTTGGTTGGACAGATCAGTGGGTGCGAGTGGCCAGTGGGTATGTAGAAGAACGTGGACATGAAGAGGACTGGCCAGGCGGCTGATGTGGCGGACTGTGGGCCCCGGGCTCTTTAGAGAAGGAAGGGAATCCAACAAAAAGATGAAAATCCAAGTGAGCAGTGAGGATCCAAGTAACAGAAGGTATCACAGGTAGAAGGGGAATTAATAGGTATACGGCAATGAAAGCATTCTGAGAGATGTTATTGGCCTTTTAAAGTCTCATAAGTCTAAGAAGAAGGGGAAAATTCAAGGTATGGCTATGGGAGACATGGGATGAAGTGAAGGTAAGTCTTAGGAGTGAAAGCTATAGAACTTTGAGGGTTAGGGTGGTGGGTAAGATAACAACACGGGCATTTTGTCATTCATGATGATAAAAATTTTAGGAAGAGAAGTAGTCTGAGAACTAGGTGCCCGCCGTAAGTCATCGTGGTCCTGAATAAACACCTGGTATTTTGCACAATGTCCTGCGTTACGTTCTCTCTGAGATAGAGGTCTACGTTGCCCAGGCAGCTCTTGAACCCCTGGGTTCAAGTGACCCTTCTGCCTCAGCCTCCCAAGTAGTGGGGATTACAGACTCATATCACTGTGTCTAGTTTCTTTTCTCTTTTTAAAAAAGAATTCTTTATCCTAATGTCATAAAAACATTCTCTTACACATTTTTCTATTGTTTAATTGCTCTGCTTTTTACTTTTAGGCCTCTAATAAACTTGGAATTTCACATCTGTATGAGGAAGGAATCTCATTTGTTCCCCTGTATATATTTAACGGTCAATGAATTTCACATACTAATCCATCTTGTTCCCTCTCACTGATGTTACTTTTATCATGTACAAGGTCTCTTTCTAAACTCTATTTTGTTCCATTGGTATTTCTGTTTTAATTACTATGGCTTTGCAATATTTTACTCTCTGGCAGGGTGAAGTTGTCCTCCATTCTTCTAACTTGGCTATCTACTCATGGACTTTTATTCTTTCTCGTAAAATTTTTTTTTTTTTTTTTTTTTTTTGAGTTGGAGTCTCACTCTGTTGCCCAGACTGGAGTGCAGTGGCCACTCCCGGCCACCGCAGCCTCGACCTGCTGGGCTCCGGCGATCCTTCCTCCTCAGCCTTCCAAGTAGCTGGAACTACAGGCACGCGCTATCACGCCCAGCTAATTTTTTGACTTATTGTAGAGATGAGGTCTCGCCAAGTTGCCTGGGCAGGTCTCAAACCCGCGGGCTCAGGCAATCCACTCACCTCAGCCTCCCAAAGGCGCGGAATTACAGGCTGAGCCACCAAGCCTGGCCTCTCATGAATTTTATAAGCAATTTTTCCCCTTTCCAAAAATATTCTCGGACTTTTTTTTGAGTTGGAGTCTCACTCTGTCGCCCAGACTGGAGTGCAGTGGCCGCTCCCGGCCACCGCAACCTTGACCTGCTGGGCTCCGGCAATCCTTCTGCCTCAGCCTTCCAGTAGCTGGAAATACAGGCATGCGCTACCACGCCCGGCTGATTTTTTATTTATTGTAGAGATGAGGTCTTGAAAAATTGCCCAGGCGGGTCTCGAACCTGCGGGCTCAGGCAATCCACTCACCTCAGCCTCCCAAAGGCGCGGGATTACAGGCTGAGCCACCGAGCCCGGCCTATTCTAGGACTTTTAAACTGGAATTATGTTGAATTTTTTATTCAGTTAGGAAAAACTGAAACCTTTACACTATTACATCTTCAATCCTATGAACGTGGTTCTTCTCTATTTATTTAGATTTTCCTATAGTTCCTTTGTAAGAGATTTCAAATCTCCATTTCTTTTTTTTCTTTCTTTCTGAAGTTGGGAGTCTCACTCTCTCGCCCAGGTTGGAGTACAGTGGCATGCTCACGGCCACCGCAGCTTCAAACTGCTGGGCTCAGGTGATCCCTCCGCCTCAGCCTTCCAAGTAGCTGGGACTACAGGTGCATGTCACCATGCCTGGATACTTTTCTGATTTATTGTAGAGATGAGGTCTCACCAAGTTGCCCAGGCTGGTTTTGAACCCATAGGCTCAGGCAATCCTCTCACCTCGGCCTCCCAAAGTGCTGGGATTATAGGCATGAGTCATTACGCTGGCCTCAAATCTCCATTTCTAACATTTTTGGCCAGGTTACTTCTTTTGTACTCTATCATTTTTGCGGTTATTATAAATACTTTATTTCCTATTACAATTAATAGCTGCTTATTGCTGGCACACAGAAACACAATTGTGATAAGTTAATCACACCTGACAACCTTGTTGAATTTTTACTAGTTCTAATAATCTCTCTATTAATTCTCTGGGGCTTTCTGTGTAAAAATCATGGCATTTGCCATATTAGTTTTATTCTCTCTTTTCAAGTCTTTACACCCATTTTCTTACTGTATTGTCTGGGACCGCATATGTATGGGACCTTGCATACAGTGGATGTGTTTTTTTGTTTGTTTTTGTTTTTGTTTTTTGAGTTGGAGTCTCACTCTGTCGCCCAGACTGGAGTGCAGTGGCCGCTCCCGGCCACCGCAGCATCGACCTGCTGGGCTCCGGCGATCCTTCCGCCTCAGTCTTCCAAGTAGCTGGAACTACAGGTGCGCACCACCATGCCCGGCTAGTTTTTGATTTATTGTAGAGATGAGGGCTTGTCAAGTTGCCCAGGCGGGTCTCGAACCCGCAGGCTCAGGCGATCCACTCACCTCGGCCACCCAAAGCGCGGGATTACAGGCTGAGTCACCGAGCCCGGCTCAGTGGACGTTTAATCAGATGTCAGTGGGGAAAAAATGGATTATTTAATAATGTGTTAGAAACGTTGGCTTATTACACAGAAGATGGAAATAAGTATCCTTGTTTTGTTCCCAATTTTAAAGAGAACCCATGATGTTTACTATAGTTAGCATTTAAGAGCTTTTATCATAAATGGATGCTGAACTTTACCAATGCTTTAATCTGACATTAACTTTGTAAGGGAAAAAAGCAAGTGTCAGGCTGAGAGGACATGTGTCTATGTTAACAACAAAGGAACAATACCTCAACAGACAGAAAACCCAATAGAGAAGCAGGGAAAGAATATGAAAAAGCAATTCACAGAAGGGGAAATAACAATTTTCTATACTATAAGAGTATTTTGAACCTTATTATTAATCAGAAATGCAAAAGAATGATATGAGATACTACCACTTAACGTCCATCATAGTAGTAAAACTTAAAATATCACATGGTATCAAGAATTGGTAGTGAGGTGAGTGAATTGGGAAAATAATCATGGAAGTGTAAACTTTCTTTTCTATGACTCAAAAAATTCTACTCCGGGGTATATCAGACATGACATAAAGTCTAACAGGGGGCCCCAACAAAACAAAATGCAATTTAAGCCTCCATGTACACTGTTTACCTTCAGGAAAGGCTGAACTGGTCACAGCATTCAGTGAGCTCTCTGCATAACCAATGCCTCTAAGGCATTCAGAAGTGAAAAGAAACATCCACGATGTAATGTGTTAAGTGCTGAAGCACAGGTATGACAAAGAATTAAAGAAAAAACCAAACTGGAATACCCAACGTAGCCACTATTGGTTAAAAATGTTTCCTAGGATAAAGTTCCATTTGAGTTTACGTTTGAAGGACAAATAAGAACCGGATTTAGGGTGAGAGCTGGGTAAGAAGGGGGGTTTTAGGAAGAGGACGTTGCACGGTAAAGACAGAACCAAGAAGACCAAGGACAAGGTGAGCAGCAAGATCGGCTGGTACACAGGAAGTGCTGGGAAGCGGTGAGACGGCAATGGAGAGGCTGATGATGACTAGATGACCAAGTGCATAAAATCCCAACTTTTTCTTGCAGACAAAGAGGAGCTGCTGCAAGTTTTAAGGCAGGAGAGCAACATATCCAGATTTGTATTTTGGAAAAAGTCACTGGGATAGTAGGCCTAGGATGAACTGAAAAAATAGAGATTTCAAGAAAGGAGCCCATAGGACACTGTTACTATAACTTAGATTTGAAAAAGGAGGAATAGTTGAACCAAGAAAGGAGAAGTGTCTGTTACGAGGGACTCCCGAGTCTGACATAAGTAAACAGTTGGATGGTTGAGCTATTGACTAAAATAGGAAACACAGGAAGGTAATTTGCAAAAATTAAAGTCTTACTACGCAAAGTGTGTTCCAATACCAGCAGCACTGGCATTACTTGGAATCTTGTTAGAATGAGGATTCCAGGCCCTCCCAGTCCTACTAATTCAGCATAGATAGGCATTTAACAAGATGCCCACGTAGTTCATATACACACTCAAATTTGAGAAGTACTCGAAAGTCTCATACAATCATACAAGACATATGCTAAATACTTTAAAGCTGGCCGGGCTCGGTGGCTCAGCCTGTAATCCCACGCCTTGGGAGGCTGAGGTGAGTGAATTGCCTGAGCCCGCGGGTTCGAGATCCGCCTGGGCAACTTGGCGAGACCTCATCTCTACAATAAATCAAAAAAATTAGCCAGGTGTGGTAGCACGTGCCTGTAGTTCCAGCTACTTGGAAGGCTGAGGCGGAAGGATCGCCGGAGCCCAGCAGGTCGAGGCTGCGGTGGGCAGGTGCAGCCACTGCACTCCAGTCTGGGCAACTAAGTGAGACTCCAACTCAAAAAAAAACAAACAAACTTTAAAGCTGTTGGGAAAAGCAGAAATTATACTTAGAGCAGCTGAAAAGAACAAACCCAGGACCAGCAGGCATGAGCTAAAGGATTCAACAATGGAACCGTCTTTGTTAGAATAAAAGCTGTTCTACAACAGAGGTGGTTGCCTTGTGACATCTCTTACTTAGCAAAGTAAGGATAATCACTTGTTGGTGAAATGGTACAGATATTCAAAAGAAAATCTCTGAGTGTTGCTGCAAACAAATGGCTATACAGACATAAAGCAAACATTAATGAACTTGAAAATGGTACCTGTACACGTCTTGTTTCTTAGTCCCTGAGCCTTCTGAGATTTTGGAGGGACGGGGAATTGAGGAACACTTCTATTGCATACGGGTGCTGCCAAAGGCATATGAAGGATCTAGAAGAGAAAGAGTCATTACTTACACCATGTTAGAAAAGGTTTACCACACCATTTTCAGTTCATAAATCTTACCTGCCGGGGAGGAGCAGAAAAGGTATTTCCATTTTGTCCAACCACAGATACTGGGATCATTCCTACCATTCCTTGGAGTACAGGCTGGACTGGAGAAGCAATTATTATGGCAGATCCTAAAAAAAAAATTCTCATGATAATAAGATTTCCCCTCAACTCTTTTGGCACAAAATACCAAAATAATTATTACTTTTAAATAAATTCTGTGAACAACCTCTGTTCCTTACAACGTACTTGCCTTTTTAAGAAACTGATTTAGAAACAACAGCAAGGCTAACAAGTTAACATAAGTCAATCTAAACGTTAAGGTGGTCTTATGGTATTTAGTCATAGTAAACCATCCTGAGCACGCATGAGACTGTAAAGCCAAGAGATCGTATTACAATTATATCTTGACTCCCCTAAAAAGAATATCAAAACTAATTAGAAAATGAGTGGTGAATGTTTCAAGTCTAAACTTTATAGCAGAAAATTAGAATCCCAACTGAATGTTGACAGCCCAAGACTATGCTCATAACCCCAACCTATTATATCTCTCAATGGTATTGACCAAAAAGGGTCAAGATAACTATATAAACAGACAAAACTATGGGCGGAAATTACAACGCCCACATGGTCCTTACAGGTCAACAATATCGTCTATCATAATTTAGTTCTGCCTTACTAATGAATTTTGTCCCTAACAGACTAAGCACTGTTGGGTTGTTCCCCTCATTTTCATGCAACTTATTGTGGTCTCTCAAATAGCTATTCATGCTGATACTAATTCTCTTGGCTACAATGATTTCCTTCAACTCTAAATTCTACCTTATTTCTCTAAGCTTTATCTGAAGCCCCCCATTCTCCATAAATTCTGATCTCTCCTTTATCTATTGGTAACAGCATTTTATTTTATTTTTTTATTTTTATTTTTATTTTTTTTTTTGAGTTGGAGTCTCACTCTGTCTCCCAGACTGGAGTGCAGTGGCCGCTCCCGACCACCACAGCCTCGACCTGCTGGGCTCCGGCGATCCTTCCGCCTCAGCCTTCCAAGTAGCTGGAACTACAGGCGCACGCTACCACGCCCGGCTAATTTTTGATTTATTGTAGCGATGAGGTCTCACCAAGTTGCCCAGGCAGGTCTCGAACCCACGGGCTCAGGCAATCCACTCACCTCAGCCTCCCCAGGCGAGGGATTACAGGCTGAGCCACCGAGCCCGGCTGGTAACAGCATTTGAAATACACCTATCAGGTTTAATACTTGTTGATATTTAATAAAAACTTATTGATGCCTATAATGTAACAAAAGGGAAAAGAAGGGAAGCTTGAGAACCAACACATAAGAAATGTAGACAAATGTGCCACAAGCTCTATCTCTGAGAAACAACACAAATGACCAATATGACAGGCATATCAGTCACTAACTACATATAAAACAGCATGCAAGAAATGCCACAAGAGCCCCTATGAACAAAGAATTCTGAAGAGAGTGACCCATTTTAGAAGGTAGAAGACAGTGCAAATTAGAAAGGGTCTTACAAGGGGAGAAATTCAACTTTTTCTTGAAAGTTTCTCCAAACGTGATAAATTCCTCGAAGACTATGACTATCAAGGCTATAAATAAAAATCTCCCACAACATTGCATGTTAGGAGGAATATGAGGGGGACCCAAAAAAACTCAGAATTATCTTTGTGGGAGGGTGGGTCCCTTGTAGTACAGGTGATCCCCACTAGGTGAGTGTTCTAGGAACCCATCAGCTAGTGTTGTTGTGAGAGACGAACTGCGGAGGAAAAGTCCTGACTTGTTGCAGACAGATGACTGATTTTTCCACCCTAACAATGTACCTACCCACACTGATTACTCAGCAGTTTTTGAACAAAAACAGCATGATCCCCGTGTCCCACCCTCCCTATTCACCCAATCTCGCCCTGAGTGACTTTTTTTGGTTTCTTTCCCCAGAGGAAAAAGCCCTCAAAGGGAAATGTTTTGCCGATGTGGAAGAGGTGAAACGAAAAACAGCAGAAGCACTAAAAGGCATCAAAATTGACAGGCTCAAAAACTGTTTTGAGCAGTGGAAAAATGTCTCACTAGGTGTACCGCATCAAATGGAGAGTACTTAGAAGGTGACTGAAGTTTAAACATATACGAGCACACAATTTTTTATAAATAAATTCCATTTTTTGGGGACCCCCTCATATAGCTATGTGACAAATTAGTCTCTTTTCTGTTTCTCATAGCTTATTAGCACATACACTGAGAAGTAATTGTGAAAAGAAATTAAGCCACTGAAGACCATGGCTTACTTTAAAAAAAGGTCCGTCCGACTGAATTAATTAGCATAAAAAGGCAGCATAATCACAAATTTCAGAATCTCTTCTCATATCATCTATCCATGATTTATTACCTTCGTCGATAACTTCACATACAAAGGAAATTAGATCTCAATCCAGAACAATAAGCTTCAATATGCTATTAAAGTTACCTTGAGAAAAGCTTGGTGACACGGCTGGGCTAACAGCAAATACACTGTTTGATCTTGGTGGCGTCTGTAACTGAGGCGGTGGAGGCTGAGGAGTCACAGGTGCAGGATTTCCAGGCAGCACCACTACGTTCGACTGACTGACAGTTGTTCCTAGAGCTGCAGGATCAGTCACACAGGTAGCTATCAGAATGTTACTTGAATTGCCAAAAGTTGTACTTGTGGCTGGCATCAACTGTATATATCCTCCGTCCTTGGAAACACACGGTGTAACACTGGCTGAGAAAGCAATGCCATCTTCATTCTGAGTGGAGTTTACTGTGACATCTTCAGGTTTGAGTGCTAAAAGGCTCTGTTCCATGGAGGTGGAATCCCGGACTTCAGCAGATACAATAGCATCTACAGTTTCTTCTGAAGATAGGCATTTAACTAATTCTGCATTTTTGGCAGGTGACTTAGTAGGAGAAGACAAAATTATAGTTGGCAAGTTTTCCCCATTGATACTAGAAACAGCACTGTTAAGTTCAGTATCTGAGGAAACAAATGGATCGTCACTAATAATAATTTTGAGAGAAACAATATTTGATGTATCGATCTCTGTTGAGTTGTCACTAGGTTTATTGCTAGTATTCTGGGGCTCAGAGTGAGAATCTCCCACTGAAGCACACACAGATTCTGAAGGAAGACAGTGACCGTTTTCTATAGGATTACCTTCTGGAGGCATCAGTGCAACTTCCCCACAGTTATCATTTGCACCTAAAGAGAGAAAAATAGTGTCTTCTTTTACAGAAGATGAAAGCTCCTGTGCATTCTCAGACTTGGATGGCTGAATTTCATTTTCTGTATGATTTAACTCAACAGATGCTGAATCACTAGACGGCTGTTTAATTGAAGAAATTGAATCTCCAAGATGAATTTCTACTTGTTGTCCAGATATATTTAAACTTGGACTTTCAACAGATACAGGTAATATTTTACCTTGAAGTGAAGAATTATCTTGGCAATCTGACAGCTGTGACATAACTGGTAACACATTATTAATTTCAATTTTACTCTTGTGAATTTCACCAGACTCTGATGATTTGGGACCATGAAAATTACTTTTATGTCTTATCATATCATTAGAACTTTCACAAAATTGAGTTTTTTTAGATGGCTTTCCAGTTAATAAAGTATTTTGGGATAAAAGTTGAGAACCTTTCCCAGAAAGAATTAAGTTTTCATTGTTAGTTTCACCACCAAGTGAAACAAATGAAGTTATTGGTATATCAGGCTGAGAGGGCTGTAACTGAGATCCATTCGGAACATTTGGAGACAAAGAATTCTTTTCAATCTCTATAGCCATTTCAGTTTCAGTGGATATATGATTGGTGTATAATTCAGCACAATGAGGATTACATTCAGCATCAGAATTTCCTCTTTGGTTAAAGTCATTCAAACTAGGCACAGATTCAAAGGTAATGTCAAGGTTACACTTCTGTTCAGTAGGTATGGCTGATTTAAAGGCCTTTTTTTGGATGCCAGAGCTTATTTGGGAAAAACTTTCCTGGGCTTCTTGTCTAAGCACATCATGGTTGTTGTCATTCTTTAAAGCACTTAATGGGTCATCATTCGGATAGGATGTGCAAAATGGAGGCTGACCAGATTGACCAACTGCAAAATATCAGGATGGTAGAAAGATATGGTAAGTATGTTCAGCTTCTGAGGTAGTCATCTTTATCATAAAACCGGTTTTGTTAAATAAAGTAGTATACTGGTATAAAAATACTGGTATATACTGTCGTATACCAGTAAGTGGAAGTTTGATATACTATATGCTATATTTCCCATTTTCTGAGTATCAAAAAATTTACAGGTACATTCTAATTAATGATACCTTTTAACAAATATCAGATTGTTTGCTAAGATTCTTGGAAAACAGATGACACGAAGAATTAAAAGTATAGAGATTTAAAAACACTCAATATTTAATAGCACAGTTGGTTAAAAAACCCAAAAAAACAAAAAACCCAAACTGGCTCCAAACATGCAGTTTGTTTCAAAACACTGACTTTTCAATTTCTAACATGTCTTTTGTTTTTTGTTGTTTTGTTTTTATTTGTGAGTCAGAGTCACAGTGTGTCTGTCCCCAGGCTGGAGTGCAATGGCACGCTTACAGTCACCATAGCCTCAACCTGCTGGTCTCAGGTGATCCTTCTTCCTTAGTTTCCCAAGTAGCTGGAACCACAGGCATGCCACCATGCCTAGTTAATTTCTTTGATTTATTGTAGAGATGAGGTCTTGCCAAGTTGCCCAGGCTGGTCTCAACTCCCTGGGCTCAGGCAATCCTCTCACCTCCATCACCCAAAGTGCTGGCATTAAAGTCACTGTGCCCGGCCTCTTTTGATCTTAATTTACCTGGTATATTCTTAAAAATGAAATGGGGCCAGGCATGGTGGCTCATCCCTGTAATCCTAGCACTTTGGGATGCCGAGGTGGGAGAATTGGTTGAGACCAGCCCGGGCAACAGAGAGATACCACATCTCTACAAAAAATAAAAAACCTTAGCTGGGCCTGGTGGTACATGCCTAAAGTCCCAGTCACTTGCGAGGCCGAAGTGGAAGGACCACTTGAGCACAGAAGGTTGAGACTGTGGTGAGCCAGTCTCAACCTTCTCAACCTTCTGCCACTGCACTCCAGCCTGGACATAGAGCGAGAGCCTGCCTTAAAAAAAAAAAAAAGTGAAATGGGGCCAAGTACACTTTGTGTGACCGACATCTGATCTTACTGTGTACTGTTTAACATTTAACATACATTTACTGAACAGACCAACCATACGCCTGGTACTGTGATACAAAGATGAAAGATCCAGTCTCTGATCTTGGAGAGATTAATCTTGCCAAGGCAGCAGAAACAGAACAGAAAGTCAGCATGGTAAAAGCTGCAACAGTGTAGGAACAAAAATCACCTCTTTCTGTCTATGGGACATGAGAAAGCATTATAAAGGAGGTATTGTATGAGAAGATCTTGAAAAATAAAGTATGATAGTGGAGTAAGACGAAAGGGAGTTCTAGAAAACACAGCACTGACACACTGTGTTTTACAGCATTCACAATTTAGGACAGAAAACATTAACTTGAACCATCATGAAAAATAAAACCAGACAACATATGCCAGCTATCATATATAGT
Source organism: Tarsius wallacei (assembly GCA_963574415.1). Taxonomy (NCBI): domain Eukaryota; kingdom Metazoa; phylum Chordata; class Mammalia; order Primates; family Tarsiidae; genus Tarsius; species Tarsius wallacei. Next base: position 20,834 of record CAUYQG010244114.1, read on the forward strand.
AGACTCCTCCTTATCTGTAGTTTTGCTTTCCATAGCTTCAACTGCAGTCAGAAAATAGGTAAGTACAGTACAAGATATTTTGAGGGAAAGACATATTCACATAACTTTTATTACAGTATAGTCATAACCTATTTTAATATTAGCTATTATTGTTAATTTCTTACTGTGCCTAATTTATAAATTAAACTTTATCACAATATGCATGCATAGGAAAAAGACACAGTAAGTAATATATAGGTTTTGCCACGATCCAATTTCAGGCACCCACTGAACCTTTGGAACATAACCCCTCAGGTAAGGGGGGATTACTGTAATCCTCTTAATCTGACACCTGTAAAATGATATTGGGTATAGAGCATATTTGCATGCTTACTGGGAGAGAATAGTGAAAACTATCTCTAGGCAACATACATTTAGGGGACGTAGTTCCTTAGTAAAGTGGGAAGACTTTCTGAGAAACTAGGATCTCAAGTTTCATTTTGCACAGGTTGGAGCTTAGGTGAAATACAATCTTCTAGACATAACATATAGTCAGTCCACTATAATTCAGCCTAAGAAGAAATGGAAGATTGGGCTTGGGTGTTGGCAGAAGACTTAAAGGAGAAATACAGCCAACTAGTTTTTGGAAAACAAGATGAGAAATTGAAAGTCATTAGGTTTTCGTGGGGGGGTGATAACATTTAAAAACAGGTGAGCAGAAAAGATGATCTTGGCATAGCTTGCTACAGACAGAATAGATGGAGGTGGTACTGAAAAGGCTGAAGTTTAGCAAGAGGCGTGAGAAGTCAGGATATCTTGTGGGAGTAGAGATGGTGAGAGTAGTGACTGGAAAGGAGCACGAAGAAGGGTTTTGTGTTACTGGAGGTGTTCTGCATTTTTATTTGGGAGATAGTTACATGGGTATTTGTTTGATTTGACTGACTGGACTTAATTAGCTATACACATTTTTATCATGTGTCTGTGCATATGTGTGATATTTCACAAGACTAAGTCGTTTTAAAAAATGTCTAAAGTGGTCTTGTTCATGGCTTTCCCTCACTCAATTAGTAGTTACTGTAGGCGAATTATGTGTCATATGCACTGAAAATAACTGACTCAGTGGACACAGTAGGAATAAATCCTCAAATTCAAGACCATCGCTATAGTATATAATTTCCCCTAGACAAATAATACACAGATGTGAAGCAGTCAGCTAAACTCACTTAGCAGGCTGAATGTCTGGTACCACACACAAAGCTGACAGGTTAGAAATCTGAATTTGTGCCTTCATAAAATTAACTTAAATGCTATAAACTTGTGACCAACTAGCTAACACTATTGGCAGGTTTTTTTTTTTTTTGAGACAGAGTCTCACTGTTGCCCAGACTGGAGTGCAGCGGTGAGACGCTAGCTTACCATGCTGCCTGGGCTCAAGTGATCCTTTCACTTTAGCTTTCTGAGTAGCTGGGACTACAGGTACATGTCACCATGCCTGGCTAATTTTTGTATTTTTTTAATAGACAAGGACTCACTGTGTTGCCCAGGTTGGTCTCCAACTCCTGGGTTCAAGTAATCCTTCTGTCCTGGCATCCCAAAATGTGAAGATTACAAGTGTGAGTCACTGTGCCTGGCATGGCCAATACTATTAATACTATATTATGCATGTTAAGAATTTTTTGCATTATAGGCTGGGCACGGTGGTCAAGTCTGTAATCCCAGCACTTTGGGAGGCCAAGGTGAGAGGACTGTCTGAGCCCACGTGTTCGAGAACAGCCTGGGCAACTTGGTGAAACCTCATCTCTACGATAAATCAAAAAATTAGCTGGGCGTGGTAACGAGTGCCTGTAGTTCTGGCTACTTGGAAGGCTGAGGTGGAAGAATCACTTGAGCCCATCTGGTCGAAGCCAGGGGTGGCTGTGAGCATGCCACTGCACTCCAGCCTGGGTGATGAAGTGAGACTCCAACTTTAAAAAAAAAAAAAAAAAAAGAACTTACTGAATTATAAAGAAATGAGGCCACATGTGGAATTCTACCTATAATCCCAGCACTTGGGAGGTCAAGGTGGGAGAATTCCTTGAGGTCAGGAGTTTGAGATCAACCTGGCAACAAAATGAGACCCTGTTTCCATTAAAAAATTAGCCAGGCATGGTGATGTGCAGTCCTAACTACTCAGGTAGCTGAAGTGGCAGAACTGCTTGAGTCCAGGAGTTCGAGGCTGCCATGAGCTATGATCATACCACTATACTCTAACCTGGGCAGAGCAACATCCTGTCTCTTGTTTTTTTTTAATTTAGTTGGACTCTCACTCTGTCACCCAGACTGGAGGGCAGTGGCACGCTCCCTGCCACCACAGCCTCGACCTGCTGGGCTCCGGCGATCCTTCCGCCTCAGTCTTTTTTTGTTTTTGTTTTTTTGAGTTGAAGTCTCACTCTGTCGCCCAGACTGGAGTGCAGTAGCCGTTCCTGGCCACCGCAGCCTTGATCCACTGGGCTCCGGCGATCCTTCCGCCTCAGCCTTCCGAGTAGCCGGAATTACAGGCACGCGCTACCATGCCCGGCTGATTTTTTGATTTATTGTAGAGATGCTTGCTTGCCCAGGCGGGTCTCGAACCCGCGGGCTCAGGCAGTCCACTCACCTCAGCCTCCAAAAGGCGCGGGATTACAGGCTGAGCCACTGAGCCCGGCTCCGGCTAATTTTTTGATTTATTGTAGAGACGACGTCTCACCAAGTTGTCCAGGTGTGTCTTGAACCTGCGGGCTCAGGCAGTCCACTCGCCCTGTCCTCCCAAAGTGCTGGGCTTACAGACTGAGCCACCGAGCCCCGCCAGTTTTGCCTTTCTTTAAGGGTTGTGGCAATGTGGACAGAAAATAGAGGGTTTCTGTATCAACGGGATTGTGAGCATTCAGTGAGAAAATACAAGTACAGTGTTTTGCATTTGCCTGGCAGAGAGCAAAGGCTTGGTAAGTGATATTATTGCTGTGAAGGCACGTTGGCTGTAAAGGCAGACCAAGAGTGGGAAGCCATTTTTCATCTTGTTCTTAAATCCTGACACAATGATGAAAAAGTAGAAGCTATGCTTTTGGAGAAATGCACATTTTAGGTAAAATTAACGTTGCCGACTTTGTCTTTTCAGAAATACACTTCCTGGTTCCAGGTATCAGAGGTATCTCATAGCAGCAATTAAGCTTGCCTAAAGTAAAGGGAATTTACTTTATCATGCATTGGACAAGGATTGTACAAGTCATGAAATTTGTAATTACAAAAGTTATAATCGCTCAGAGGGAGCGCAGGTAGGGATTTGATCTTTCAGTAAATTGAGCACTATCTACGGGGAAGCCAAGGATCCCTTGAAGCTACCCACTGGGACTGCCTAGGCGATAAGAGGAGGTGCACCCATTAGCTCTAAGGAATGTTGTTTGGGAAGGTGCAGGAGAATTAGAATCCTTGTCACGCCCTTCTCTAGGGGCTATGATAATGTGGGCGGACATTAATGGGTCTCTATGTCACAGGTTCTCCAAGACATCCACAGGTGGTCGATAAGGAAGTCACAGCAGTCACGTGCAACATCTCCAAGAAAAGGATTTAAACCAGGGCTTTGGGGGGCTGCGACACCACACTCACCTGGAGTGTAGGCCCACTCCCTGTTTGTGGGGGGGTGAACTTTTCTTAAATAAATCTTTTCTTCTCCCACCTGTGTGTTGCAATTCTTTGCATTTACTCGGATCTCTGGGTTGCCAGCGCGCACCTCAGGCTTGCCAGCCCCGGAGGTGCTGCCCCTCCCTTCACCTCTCTCCATCCACCCTCATCTTGTCCGTACCCTAACATTGGCAATAACTAGTTTGTCCGGATTAGAAACCTAAGTACATCGTAGCCAATCTAGGATTCAAACTAGGTAATTTTAACTCCAGAGCTAGTCTTGTTCAGAGTATAGAACTTGTCCTGGACCAAGCTATGTTCCGCTTACAAAATATAACAGCTGTCACTTTTTAAAATGTTTTCATGTGCTCCATGGGTATTGAGTACATCAAAACTGTGTTTTATCCTGAAAATCCCGGCATTAAATTTTCTGCCAGGAAAATGGTCTCTTCTCTGAGATTTTTTGGTTCAGATAATATCTTGGTCGGGGCCACGTGGGCGCTGCGTGGGAAAGACAGGCCTCCGCCGCTCTCACCGCCAGGGGGCGGTGTTCTCCCCCGCGGCCCCGAAGCGCTGCACCGCCCACTCACCACCCCCCCACGTGGGTCGGAGTGGTTAGGCCCGCCGGGCAGGTAGCGCGCTTCCGCGGCTTCTCTCCACCCCCCTCCCTTCCCCCATTGGTAGGGGCTGCGGGTCCGGGCGGAAGTGGGGCAGGCGGGCGGGAGCGAGGCGTCGCTGCTGGATATTCATGAGGCGCGCGCAGCCCGGCATGCTAATGAGGCGGGGCGCGGCGGCTGGCTGAAGAGCTGCTGGGCGGCGGCGGGCGCGGAGCTGCCGGGCGGGAGCGGCGAAGGCGCGGGGTCGCGGGCCAGCACAGACCGGGACATGGAGCCGCCCGGCGGGGGCCTGGGGCCCGGCCGCGGGACCCGGGACAAGAAGAAGGGCCGGAGCCCGGATGAGCTGTTCGCGGCGGGCGGCGACGGCGGCAAATCCAAGAAATTCGTGAGTATCCCTCCCACCCCGCTCCCTGCGCCCGGCCCGGTAGCCGCTCTCTGGAGCCCGCAGCCGGCCCGCGCGCCCGCCGGTCTCCGGGGAGCCGCCCCCGCGCCTCCCTTCCTGCTTTCGCTGAGTCCTCGGCTCCGCAGCCCGACGTCCTCCCTCTCCGGGACCCCGGAAAGCCCCGGAGTCCCACCGGCTCTTCCCCCGGCGATCCGGGGGCTCCTCACGCCCCAGCCGCACGCCCTACCCTCCGCCCCCCCAGCCCCCCGTTTCCTGTCTTCTTCCTCTAGCACCCGACACGCCTCCTCTCTTTCGGCCCCCGGTGCTCTTCTGGGTCCATTTTCTCTGCTTAGCCTCACCCGGTTTTCGGCGTTCTCTTATTTCCTTCTCCTAAAGGTCACTTCCTTCCCCATGGTTGAGCCCTTCACCTGCTAACTTTCCTCCCGCCCAGGCCCCCCGGGCCCTCAGCCGGTGTCACCTGATAATCCTTCCCCTCAGGAATGTTACCTGACTTGGGCCCTCCCTCTCCCCTTTGGACGTTTGTCCTTGCGGCACAGGAATCGGTTGCTGCCCAGGTCCTGTGGTCACTGGAGCATGACGTTAATTTGCGTTACCAGCATTTCCCTCTCCAGAGAGCCTGTTTGCCCTGTTGCTTGTCACTTGCGGGTGCTAGAACTTCTCTCATGGTTATGCCCTTCTCGACATAGGATGGTGATAAGCCTCTCCTGCAAGAAGTTTGTAGCTGAATTGCGTCTTGAGTATTTCCCCCGAAAACCATCTCCTCAACTCCTCGTCTGTCACCTCGTGTACTCCTGTAGCCCCTTTCCTACCTCTAGAAGAGTAAGCTTTCCTCAGGTGCCCGTTACTTCCAAGTCGTAAGAAATACTGATATTCGTGTAACCCTATCATGTTTCATTACCTTTTGCCCACAGGAACTCCTTTTTCTAGGGTGCCGTTTGGTTGCTTTTTACTGTAAAAGCTTTGAAAGATATGGGGCTACAGGAGTACACGAGGTGACAGAAGAGGAGTTGAGGAGATGGTTTTCGGGGGAAATACT
>CAUYQG010244119.1:0-32413 GCA_963574415.1 Tarsius wallacei
ATAAAACGAAAAATCTAGCCGGGCTCGGTGGCTCAACCTGTAATCCCACGCCTTTGGGAGGCTGAGGTGAGTGGGTTGCCTGAGGCCGCGGGTTCGAGACCCGCCTGGGCAACTTGGCGAGACCTCATCTCTACAATAAATCAAAAATTAGCCGGGTGTGGTAGCGCGCGCCTATAGTTCCAGCTACTTGGAAGGCTGAGGCGGAAGGATCGCCGGAGCCCAGCAGGTCGAGGCTGCAGTGGCTGGGAGTGGCCACTGCACTCCAGACTGGGTGACAGAGTGAGACTCCAACTCAAAAAAAGGAAAAAAAACACTAAAAATCTAGGCTGGGTATGGTGGCTCACGTCTATAATTCTAGCACTTTGGGAGGCCAGAGGATTGCTTGAGCCCAGGAATTCAAGACCAGCCTGGGCAACACAGTGAGATCTTGTCTCTAAAAAAACAAAAAAATTAGTTGGGCGTGGTGGTGCATACCTGTAGTCCCAGCTAGTTGGGAGGCTGAGTGGAAGGATGAAGCTACAGTAAGCCGTGATCATGCCACTGCACTCCAACCTAGGGAACAGGGTGAGACCCTGACTCACAAAACAGAAAAAAAAAAAGAAAACTTTTTTTTATTAACATCCTCAGACAAATAAAAGAAGACACTGCATTCATGAAAAAGAAGAGGTGTTATAAGAGAACAAGAAAAAGCTCAACATTATGGCAGCTGGACTAAAAGTATCAAATAAAGTTGGAGTGTAATTTTTTTTTTTTTTTGAGTAGGAGTCTCACTTGTCACCCAGGCTGGAGTGCAGTGGCACATTTATGGCCACTGCAGCCTCAACCTGCTGGACTCAGGTCCTTTCACCTCAACCTTCCAAGTAGCTGAAACCACAGGCACACACCACCACGTACAGCTACTTTTTTGATATATTGTAGAGCTGAGATCTTGCCAAGTTGCCCAGGCTGGTCTTGAACCCCTGAACTCAGGCAATCCTCTCACCTCAGCCTCCCAAAGTGCTAGGATTACAGGTGAGAGCCATCACACCCAGCTTGGAGTATAATATTAAGGCCATTTCACAGGAAGTAGAACCAAAATAAAGTAAAATAGAAAAGGATGGTAGAAAAAGAGAAAGTATTTCAGAAAATAAATCCAGAAGGCCTGATCGCTGATGAACAGTGTTTCAGAAAGAGGAACCGAGAAAAACAATGTGAGGAAATGGCATAATAATAGTAATACTAACAGTATTTTTCTTTTTGGTCAAAATAACCTCTCAGAATTGCAGTGTATGAGTCTCTGGATTGAAAGAGCCCAACCAATGGCCAGCACAACAATGAAAAGGACTCACACCTAGACACATATTAGCCTGAAAATTCAGTATATTTGGAATCACGAGAAAATCCTGAAAGCTTATAGATCCACAATGTCCAATGTGGTAGTCACCAGCCACGGGTGACTGCCCGGCACTTAACATGGGCTAGTCTGGATTGAGATATGCTGTAGGTATAAAAATAGACACTGAGCCGGGCTTGGTGGCTCAGCCTGTAATCCCGCGCCTTGGGAGGCTGAGGTGAGTGGATTGCCTGAGCCCGTGGGTTCGAGACCCGCCTGTGCAGGCGAAACCTCCTCTCTACAATAAATCAAAAAAATTAGCCGGGCGTGGTAGCGCACGCCTGTAGTTCCAGCTACTCGGAAGGCTGAGGTGGAAGGATCGCCGGAGCCCAGCAGGTCGAGGCTGCGGTGGCCGGGAGTGGCCACTGCACCCCAGTCTGGGCGACAGGGTGAGACACCAACTCAAAAAAAAAAAAAAAAAATAGACACTGTAGTTTGAAGACATAGTGCCAAAAAAAGAGTAAAATATCTCATTAATATTAAACACATGTCGAAATGATAATGTATTGTAACATGTTGTGCTAACGAAACTTTTTTTTTTAAATCAGTCTCACACTGTCACCCAGACTGGAGTGCAGTGGCACTGCAGACTTGACCTCTTTGGCTCAGGTGGTCCTTCTGCTTCAGACTCCCAAGTAGCTGGGGCTACAGTGTGTGCCACAATGCCCAGCTAATTTTTAAAAAAATTTTTTTTGTAGAGACAAGGTCTCGCTATGTTACCTAAGCTGGTCTCGAACCCCTGGGTTCAGACAATCCTCTTGCCTCCGCCTCCAGACTTCAGTGTGATCCATGGTGTCCAGCTGAAACACAGTACTGAAATTAATTCCACTTTTTTTTTTTTAAGTTGGCTCCCAGGGAATTTTAAGTGACATAGGTGATTTGTGTTCTGTGACTATTGGATAGCATTGTGCAGAGTAGCAGACAGATCACACAGAAGGACACAGAGGCCAGAATGACAGCAGACATTCACAGCAGCTCTAGGAAACCAAAGAAAAACGCTTTCCACATTCAGAGGAAAATAAATTCCAATACAGCAGGTTTCAGCCAAATTTCCGGGTTTATAGACACACAAGCACTCAAAAGTTTTTTTCCTATCCTTGTCTTTGAACTACTGAAGGATATGCTCCAGAAATACAAGTTAATAAACCAATGACATGGAAGGCATAGCCGTCCAGGACAGGACTCAGTCCAGGCAGCAAACAAGTCAGTGCAGAACAGGAAGACAGAGGGTTGTATTCACTGATAGAGAGAGATGTCTGGCTGATCATAAGGCACACTCGACGACTGTAGGGACCGGTGTGTAGAAAATTAAGTTGTTTTTTTTTGAGACAGGATCTCAATCTGTCACCCAGGTTAGCGTGTAGTGTCATGATTACACCTCACCACAGTCTTGAACTCCTGAGCTCAAATGACCCTTCTGCCTCAGCCTCACAAGTAGCTGAGACTACAAGGATGCACAACCATGCCTGGCTAACTTTTCTATATTTTGTAGAGTCAAAGGCACTTTCTTGCCCAGGCTGGTCTTGAACTCCTGGCCTCAAGTGATTCTCCCACTTCAGCCTCCCAAGTGCTGGGATTACAGGCATGAGATACCATCCTGGCTAGTAAGTAATTTTTTTAAAGATGATAATTTACTCTAAGAAAAAAATTGTACTCTACATGACTCATACGAACAGTATCTATGTAGCACAGATAATAATGTAGGTACAACAATTGTGGTATGAGTTTACTGGGAAAATGTGAAAGGGAGAGCATAGTGCACCTGAGCTAAATCTACATCTGTCACAAAAGAAGACAAAAAATAATGTCTAAAGGAAAGAAATAACAGTATATGCATATTACTTAAGAATATGAAGGTAGCCGGGCTCGGTGGCTCAGCCTGTAATCCCGCGCCTTGGGAGGCTGAGGTGAGTGGATTGCCTGAGCCCTCGGGCTCGAGACCCGCCTGGGCAACTTGGTGAGAACTCATCTCTACAATAAATCAAAAAAATTAGCCGGGCGTGGTAGCGCGCGCCTGTAATTCCAGCTACTCGGAAGGCTGAGGCGGAAGGATCGCCGGAGCCCAGCAGGTCGAGGCTGCGGTGGCCCGGAGCGGCCACTGCGCTCCAGTCTGGGCGACGGAGTGAGACTCCAACTCAAAAAAAAAAAAATTCCATGGTATGTTTATACCACCTTTTATTTATCCATTCATTCAATGATGAATATTTGGGTTGTTTTCATGTTTTGACTATTCTGAACAATGCTGCTATGACCACAGGTGTACACATATCTATTCAGGTCCTTGCTTTCAATTCTTGTGTGTAGATACTCAGAAGTAGAATTGTTGGATCAAATGGTAATTCTTTGTTAAATCTTTTGAGAGACCACCATATGTCCCTTAGACTCTTGGGCCATAGGCATGTGTTGGCATGTGGTTCCAAGGTCTCATCATACTACTTCACTCAGGGCTGACCCTGGTAGAATTACAAAGGGAGAATCTTGTCATTCATTCTCTGAAATGTGTTCAGCATATCAGTTCTTCCTCTGTGCTATCCACTGGGATCCATCAGTGCCCCAGATGTGCCTGTGATAGACCCTATGCCTTTCCCCTCCAGGGATGCTAAGCAGACTCAGTAAAGAATAATTTCAGAGGCTGAGGTCTGGCAGGTGTCAAAAGCTTGACCCAGGTGTGAGACTTCAAAGATCCCAGAGGGCAGTTAACTAATTCTGCTGACACTCTTTGCTATGGTTTGGATATGGTTTGTTTGGCCCCACCAAATCGCCTGCTGAAATCTGATCCCCAGTGTTGGAGGTGGGGCCTGGTGGGAGGTGTTTGGGTTGTGGCTCCCTCATGAATGGACTTGTTGCCATCTTCCTGGGAGTGAATGAGTTCTCACTCTAAGTTCCCAGATAACTGGTTGTTGAAAAGAGTCTGGCACCTCCTCCTCTTTCTCTCTCTGGCTTCCCTCTTGCCATGGGATCTGTATATAACCTGCTCCATTCACCCTCTGCCTTGAGTGGAAGAAACCCAAGGCCTCACCAGAAGCAAATGCTGGGGCCATGCTTCTTGTACAGTCTGCAGAACCGTGAGCCAAATATACCCGCTTTCTTTATTGATTACCCAATCTCAAGTATTCCTTTAAAGCAACACAAATAGACTAAAACACCCTTCTTCCTCCTGCCTGTTTGTGTGTGAATCTTGCTCTGCAGCATTATAATTTATTTGTTTTGTTTTTTGTTTTTAAATGGAGATGGAAGTCTCACTGTTGCACAGACTGGTCTTGAACTCCTAATCTTTGGTGGTCCTCCCAACTCAGTCTCCTAAAGTGCTGGGATTACAGACATGAGCTACTATGCCTGGTCACTCTGGAGCATTTTAAAGTGGTGGTCTAGAATCTGACCCTTGGTCTCTCTGACCGGTCTTCAAGACTTTCAAGGAGACGGCTAGTTACCTGGCATTGTTAATTTAAAAATTTAAACATGCATTTCCTAGTTGAAATATAATATGGCACTATCCCTCAAAATTGGAAACTCACAATGAGTGTGACCCAGTGATGCCATTCTTGCGCTGTGCACAAGAATTTGTGCAGGGTTCTTCACTGCCAATCCCATCAGCCTTTTCCTTATGACGTCTGGGATTTATTTTTCTGAAGAAAGGTTTCCCTCCCCAAGATTATACCATTTTTTTCTTCAATATGTTTTCGAAGCCGGGCTCGGTGGCTCAGCCTGTAATCCTGTGCCTCGGGAGGCTAAGGTGAGTGGATTGCCTGAGCCCGCGGGTTGGAGACCTGCCTGGGCAACTTGGCGAGGCCTCATCTCTACCATAAATAAAAAAAATCAGCCGGGCGTGGTAGCGCGCGCCTGTAACTCCGGCTACTCGGAAGGCTGAGGCGGAAGGATCGACGGAGCCAGCAAGTCGAGGCTGCGGTGGCCGGGAGCGGCCACTGCATTCCAGTCTGGGCGACAGAGTGAGATTCCAACTCAAAAAAAAAAAAATGTTTTCTAAAACTTTCATACTTGTTTTCTCATCTCTTTAACCAATTTGGAACATGTGTAGTATTAAGTGAGGATTTGTTCATTTCCAAAATGACAACCAAATGTCCCAAGTAATGTGTTGAGTTAACCATCTTTTATTCACTGATTTGAAGTTCTGTCTTTATCACAAACTAAATTAAATTTTATCACGTATCTGGATTTAAAATGGGAAAAAGTGAAGACGAATCCTGTATGTCAGCGTTAAGTTGACGATGTCAGCATTAATTCATAATTGTCAGAGGCAGAGGCAAGATGGCCTCGGAACCTGTGGGGGTGTGAGACTCTGCACGGGTGAGTGTACATTGGATGAATCTGCCTGCATGGGTGTGTGCAAGTGGGACCAAGCACCTGGGGCTCCACTACAGAAGTGGCTCCAACTTACCACTACTCCAAATTCGCCCTGATGTGCAGAAACATTCTCCATTCTTGGGGCATCTTTTGGGAGAAGACAGCAGAGATCAGCAGCCTCTGGCACCGAGCACCTGGCACCAGCACACTACCTGCGGCAATGAACTGGGCACTGACAGCGGATTGTGGAGGAGCTGCAGGGAGGAGATCCGGAGCTGAGCCCTGCAGGAGGGATGCGACGGGTGGACACAATTTTCTCTGTCCCAGTACTGGCAGAAACCTGCTCTAGCTTCCCCAATTCTGGGCAGCCTGCATCCTGAGATGAGAGACGATCTCTTTACCCCTCTGGGATTGCCATCATTTGCCCAGGGAGGACAATCTGGGTGCAGGGCACCGGAGAGACAGATGCCTCACCCCCCACACTGGACCAAACAGGAACACATGCGGATTGGGCGACCTAGCAGCTGCAAGTTGGGGTGAGTACTGATGAGTCCCCCCATCCCTGATGTCTGACTCACATAGACAGCAGCCCAATTACCTGCAGTCTGAGAGCAGAGGGGAGGGGCTAGAGACCGGAGCCCACTCCCTACCCCACCAAAAGCAGCCCTGCTCAGGACACACCAGTTAAAAAAGGGAAAGGAACCTGAAGGTCCAGAAAGGACCACAAGAGGGAGCTCTTTTGGACCAGCTGTCTCCACACATATCTTTCTGGGTGTCTTCTGATTTGACTTGTCCCTTTTACCTCCTTTTTTTTTTTTTTTTTTTTTTTTTGCATATGGGTATATTTGAGGCAGAGTGCATCTTCAATTTTTAAAAATTATTTTTGGTTGTTTATCTGTTTGTGTGACTGTTTCCCCTCTTCTTGTTCTTTCTATTCATCTTCCTTTTATCTCCCTTCTTCCTTTCTCCATTCTTTTTATTTTTCTAAATCTCATTTTGGTTTCAGGGAGCATACATACACTCCCACCACATGGACAGATTGCAAGGTGGTGGGAGGTGGGTTCCAGGGGGCCCACACACCAGTCAGCAGATACTGTGATTTGCAGATAGCTTCTGACCAACAACTTCCCCCAATATAATTTAATCAATCTCAAAACTGCAAAAGGGAAGCACAGCCACCCACCCCAAGTCTAGCTTCAAAATTTAACAAATCCAGAGGATCTACATAAGGAAAAATAGGGGATTGAGCAAACAGAAGTGAAAGCGATTCCCCTATAACTGAGCAACGGAATTAAAGGGGGGAGGAGTGGGAGGGAACCATTACAAATGAAGAAGAATCAACAGAAGAATACAGGTATCCCCCAGACCACTGGAAAGACAGCACCTGAGAATACAGATTTTGGAACTCAAACAATGAAGAGCCCCCAGAACAACTGGTCTCAAGCCACAAATCCAGATATCAAGGCACTGATGGAATGGATAAACAGAAATGAAGAAAGACAAGATGAAAGAATGAAGAGTTGATCATTGAGATGATGGCAATAAAGAATACAGTAAACAAAATAAATAACAGATTGACAAGCATGGAGAACAGAAATAACCAAGCAGAAGAAAGAATCTCAGAACTTGAGGACCAAAATATGGAACTAACCCAAACTGTTAAAAACATAGAATGGAAACTTAAAAATATAGAACAAATCCTTCAAGAGATATACGATTATATTAAGTCACCAAATTTATGCATTTGTGAGGCAGAAAGGGAGGCAGAGACTACCTTGGAATAAACATTTCATGAAGTTATCCAAGAAAACTTCCCTCATCTCTTCAGAGACATGACCATCCAAACACAGGAGATTCAGAGAGCCCCTGCAAGGCATCAAATGAGAAGACTGGCTCCTAGACACATTGTACTTTGCCTACACAAAGTAGGTATAAAAGAAAAAATCCTAAAGGCAGCAAGAAAGAAAGATCAGATTACCTACCAGGGAAGACCAATTAGAATAGCAGCAGACTTATCTACAGAAACACTGCAGGCTAGAAGAGACAGGAATTCAATCTTCAATGTTTCTCAAAGATAAACAATTCCAACCAATAATTTCCTACCCAGTTAAGCTAAGCTTCATTGGTGATGGAGAATTAAAATCCTTCCCAAACATTTAATCCCTAAGAGTTTATGTTGCTCCAGACCAGCTTTACATGAGACACTTAAGAAGGTGTTAAACACAGAAGAAAATAAAAAACAGAATGACCACATTCTTCCCAAGAATGCAGGAACTTTATAAGAGTCTCATGACAGGGATAAACTCTTACATCTCAATAATCAGCCTAAATGTGAATGGACTAAATGCACCACTGAAAAGACATAGAATGGAAAACTGGATAAAAACACATGACCCCATAATGTGCTGCCCCCAGGAAACACATCTCAATACAAAGAACTCTCACAGACTCAAAGTTAGAAGATGGAAAACAAATTTTCAGGCAAATGGAACACAAAAGAAGGCAGGAGTTATGATCTTAATATCAGACAAAAAAATCTTTAAACTATTAAAAATCTAAAAAGATACAGAAGCACACTACATAATGATAAGAGGCTCAATCCATCAACAAGAAATATCTATCCTAAACATATATGCACCCAACACAGAAGCACCAGCTTTTTTAAAAAAGCTACTAAGTAAACTAAAAAAATATTTTGACTCTAATGCTATCCTAGGTGGGGACTTAAATACCTTACTAACAACCCTAGATAGGTCATCAAGGCAAAAAATCAACAAGGAGATCTGGAACCTTATTTTGACACTTAATCAAATGGACTTAATAAATACTTACAGAACACTCCCTCCAACAACCACAGAATATACATTCTACTCTTCATTGCATGGACTGTACTGCAAAAAATGACCACTACTTGGCCATAAATCAAGCATAAACAAATTTCATAGGATCAAAATACTGTAACTTTTCAGACCACAGTGGAATAAAAGTAAATATCAACACCAACAAAATTCCCCCAAACCCACAAAGACATGGACACTAAACAACATGACGCTGAACAACTCCTGGGTTAACACAGAAAGCAAAATAGAAACTAAAAATTCCTCAAAACAAATGAAAATGAAGAAACATCTTACCAAAATCTCTGGGATACCATGAAAGCAGTACTAAAGGGTATTAATATCTTGAACATACATCAAGAAAATGGAGTTAACAGCCTAACAAATCACCAGAGGGGGCTGGAAAAACAAGATCACCAAAACCCTAGTTTTAGCAGAATAATCCAGATCACCAAAGTAAAAGCCCAAATACAGAACACAGAAGACAAAAATATCATAGAAAAAAATCAATGAAACAAAAAGCTGATTCTTTGAAAGGGTAAACAAGATTGATGGACCCCTAGCCAGATTTACCAAGAAAAAAGAGAGAAAAAGCCCAAATAAACACAACCAGAAACACAAAAGATCAAGTCACAACTGACCTCGAAGAAATACAAAAGATCATCAGAGATTACTATGTACATCTGTATAAAAACAAACTCGAAAACCTAAATTAAATGGAGGAATTTCTGACATCACACAACCTCCCAAGGTTGAAACAAGAATAAATTGAGACCCTAAATAGACCAGTAACAACCCATGAAATTGACTCCATCATAAGAAAACTACTTACAAAAGAAGCCCTGGACCTGATGGCTTTCCAGCAGAATTCTGCAAAACATACAAGGAGGAGCTCATACCAATCCTACTGAAAGTATTCCAGGCAATCAAGAAAGATGGAATTGTCCCCAAATCATTTTATAAAGGTAACATCACTTTGATGCCCTAACTGGATAAATAGCCAACAAAGAAAGAGAACTAAAGGCCAATATCCCTGCTAAATATGGATGCAAAAATCCTCAACAAGACTCTAGCAAATCGAATCCAACAACACATTTCAAAAATCATCCACCATGATCAAGTAGGCTTCATCTCTAGGATGCAGGGCTGGTTCAACATCCACAAGACCATAAACGTAATTAAATACATCAACATAGGTAAAAACAAGAACCACATGATTATATCATTAGATGCGGGTAAAGCTCTCAATAAAATTCAGCATCCCTTCTTGATAAAAACTCTTGAACACCTAGACATAGATGGATCATACCTCAAAATAGTAAAAGCCATCTCTGACAAACCCACAGCCAACATACTACTAAACAGACAGAAATTTGAACCGTTTTCCCCTGAAAACTGGAACAAGATAAAGCTGCCCACTCTCACCCCTCCTGTTCAACATAGTATTGGAAGTCCTAGCTAGAACAATCAGACAAGAAAAGGAAATCAAGGGTATCCAAATAGGAAAAGAGGAAGTTAAACTATCCCTCTTTGCAGACAACATGATTCTATACCTTGAAAACCCAAGAGAATCTGTCAATATCTCCTTGCACTGATAAAGGACTTTGGCAAAGTTTCAGGGTACAAAATAATTGTGAAAAAGACAGTCACATTCTTATACACTAACAACAGACAGAGAACCAAATAAAAAGCAAAATCCCATTCACAATAGACACACACACACACACACACACACTGAAATACCTTGGCATCTTCCTAACCAGAGAAGTGAAATATCTTCACAATGAAAACTACAAAACACTGCTCAAAGAAATCAAAGAAGACACAAACAAACAGAAAAATACTCCATGCTCATGGATTAGAAGGATTAACATTGTTAAAATGTCCATCCTACCAAAGGCAATCTACAGATTAAACACAATATCCATTAAATTACCAACATCATTCTTCTCAGACTTGGAAATGACAATACAGAATTTAATATGGAAACATAAAAAAACATGAATAGCCAAAACAATCCTTAGCAAAAGAAACAAAGCAGAAGGTATCATACTTCCACACTTTAAACTCTACTATAAGGCTACAATAATCAAAACAGCCTGGTATTGGTACAAGAACAGGCATATGGACCAATGCAATAAGATAGAGATTTTGGAAGCAAAACCTCAATTTCTCAAGCAACTAATCTTCAACAAAGCCTCTACCAACAACTACTGGGGAGAGGAGAACTTATTCAGTAAATGGCGCTGGGAAAACTGGCTGACCACATGCAGAAGATTGAAATAGGACCCCTACCTATCACCATACACAAAATCAACTCTAAATGGATCAAAGACCTAAATGTAAAGTCTCAAACTATAAGAATCCTGGAAGAAAACATAGGAAACACTCTTAGGCACATTGGAGTAGGCAACAAATTCTTGCTCAGTTCACCAAAGCAAATGCCATAAAGGATAAGATAGACAAATGGGACCTCATCAAACTGAAGAGCTTCTGCAAATGAGAAGACATCATCAAGAGGGTGGGGAGACAGCCCACAGAAAGGGAAAATATATTTGCCAACAGTATATCTGACAAAGACCTGACATCTAGGATCTACAAGGAACTCAAATGTATTGAAAGGCAAAAAGCCAAATAACCCTTTTAAAAAGTGGGCAAAAGATATGAATAGATACTTCTCAGAAGGATACATATGAGCAGTCAGTAGATACATGAAAAAATGCTCATCCTCACTAATCATCAAAGAAATGCAAATTAAAGCCACACTGAGATACCACCCAACTCCAGTCAGGATGGCCATCATCATTAACTCAAAAAACAACAGATGCTGGAGAGAATGCAGGGAAAAGGGCATGCTTCCACACTTTTGGTGAAAGTGTAAACTAGTACAACCTCTGTGGAAAACAGTGTGGCAATTTCTAAAAAATCTAAAATTGACCTTCCATGCAACCCAGCAATCTCCCTTCTGGGAATATACCTGGAGGAACTCTAGTCACCCTATAAAAAAGATACCTGCTCATGTATGTTTATTGCAGTATTATTCACAATAGCAAAAACATGGTACCGACCATGCTGCCCATCGAAAGTGGACTGGATAAAGAAAATGTGGCACATATACATGATGGAATATTATGCAGCCATAAAGAAAAACTAAATTTTGGACTTCACAGCAACTTGTATGGATTTAGAGTCTATAATACTCAATGATCTCTCACAGAAACAAAGATCTGAGTACTACATGTACTCACTCATAAGCAGACCCTGAACATTTATCATAATACTGTAAGAAAGGGATTGGCAGTAGTGGGACACTGCTGGGGGGCGGGGTGGGGCACATAACATCGATAAGCATACCCAGTCTCACACCAGGTGAGGTAGGGACCAAGGGGAGGCCCAAATTTTAACTGTAAGATGACCACTTATGTATCTAACCCTGAATTGTACCCCACATCTATAAAATAAAAAAATAACAAAGTTATAATTGTGTGTGTGTGTGTGTGTGTGTATTTCCTAGCTCCATCCATAGAAAGTGTCTCAACAACACTCCAAAATATTGAATATATCTAATGCCCAGTTCTTGGTTTCTAAATACTGCTGTCCACTAAAAAGAATTAGAGAAACTTGGAAAAATTAGAAATTCTTTGACTGATCCCAGAGTCTGAGGCAGGGAAAGTCCAAGACAGACATGAAATATCAACATCTTTTTCCAAAAAGAAGGAAGAATTCAAAAGGTAATGAACTCATGTCAAAAAGGCATAGAATTTAGTTTGAAGGAGATTCCACTAGCCAAATTTGAGATAATTTGGGAAACAAAAACAACAAATGAAAAGAAAATGAAAAAATAAAATTTATGGATTATACTTTGTACTTTATAAATCCATGAGCACATAGAATAATCACAAAAGAGATACAGAACACAGAGGAAAGGGATAAATTTTTCATTATTGAATGATAGCTAGTAAATGGAGAAAAAATGACAAAATAGCAAAATTACCAAAGGCTTCGTAACTCTTAGTGCAATAATCAGTACAGTCAAGGATTGTTAATGAGTGCTAAGACCATCAGACAAGAAGCTGAGAAAAAGGATATTCACATGACTTCAAAGGATTACTTTACAGGTTATGTATCAAACAAAGGAAGAAATGTATTTTATGGTAGATCGTTTAGACATAGCCACCATAATTCCCCCTCTGTGTTCATTTCTTTTGGCCAAGTGACTTCCTTTGGCTAATGGAACAATATCACACATGATGGAAGCAAATACATTAAAAGTTTGTACATTGTGCATTGTTTTCTTGCAGCTGGTAATACTCCCACTACCATAGCAACAAGTTCAGGCCGTCTACCTACTGGAAGATGAGGGACTGTGTTAACAAAGGCTCCAGGATCCCAGATATCCAAGCCATCTCAGGCATCATAGTTAAGAACTGGACATATGAGCAAACCCAACTGAAAACAGCTGAGGTTTGTCCAGACCAAAAAGACCACTAAGCTAAAGTTGTTGACTGATAGAATTGTGAGGTAAAATGGTTACTGTTAGAAGCCACTATACTTTGGGGTGTTTGTTCAGCAATAAATGACTGATATATAATTTGGTACCAGAAGTGTTATGCTGTCATAACAAAACCCCAAAATATGTGACATCGCTTTTGAGACTGGGTAGTTGGCAGAGGATGGAAATGTGGTAAAGAAACTGCTAGTGAAGCTTGAAAAAATGGCAAGCAAACTGTCAAAGGCACAGATGAAGCAATGAGAAAACTGCCAGTTAGCAGCAGGAAAAATGGTGACCTATGTTATACAGCAGCTTAACAACTGGCAATAATATCTTCTTCTTTTTTTTTTATTGAGTTGGAGTCTCACTCTGTCGCCCAGACTGGAATGCAGTGGCCGCTCCCGGCCACCGCAGCCTCGACCTGCTGGGCTCCGGCAATCCTTCCACCTCAGCCTTCCAAGTAGCTGGCACTACAGGCATGCGCTACCACACCCGGCTAATTTTTGATTTATTGTGGAGATGAGGTCTTGCCAAGTTGTCCAAGCGGGTCTCGAACCCACGGGCTCAGGCAATCCACTCACCTCAACCTCCCAAAGGTGCGGGATTACAGGCTGAGCCACTGAGCACGGCTGGCAATAATATCTTCTGCACTAACTCAAAAGGTAGAAAAAGCACCTAACAAAATTTCAGATCTAGAGAAGGAGACTTCAAGGCAGAATGTTGAAAGTGTCAATTATCTTCAAGTTGTGCATGACAAGGTACAGAAAATAAGAAATCAGCAAAATTGTGTTTTGAAATACAATTTAAAGGATACATAGAGGAACCAGGACTTTTTGGGATGGAAAGTAAAAATAGGCCTTTGTCAGATGTATAATTTGCAGATATTTTTCCCCATTCTGTGGGTTGCCTCTTTACTCTCTTGATGGTTTCTTTTGCTGTGCAAAAGCTTGTCAGCTTGATGAGGATTCACCTATTTATCTCAGCTTTTGTAGCACTCACTTTTGAGGACCTGGTCATTAATTCATTGTCTCCAATGTCTACAAGGGGTTTCCTATGTTTTCTTCTAGGATTCTTGTAGTTTGAGGTTTAGTGATTGGGTTCTTGATCCATTTTGATTTCATTTTTGTACATGGCGATTGGTAGGGAGTCCAGTTTTGTTCTTCTGCATGTGGTCAGCCCATTTTCCCAGCACCATTTGCAAAATATGGTCTCCTTTGCCCAATGATTGCTATTGGTGGTTTTGCCAAAGATTAGTTGGTAGAGAGACCATGTTTTTACTTCCAGAAGCTCTGTCCTGTTCTATTGGTCTATGTGCCAACTTGGATGCAGTTGGAGACCTTCATACTAACTGAACTATCACAGAAACAAAGAACTGAATACTACATGTTCTCACTCATAAGCGGGCCCTGACCATCAGTCACATTAGCACAAGGGTAGAATGGGCAGTTGCTGGGCACTGCCAGGAGAGGGAGGAAGGGAGGAGGGTGGGAGGCATGTGACAACACAAAGTGTACCTGGTTCACTCCCAGGAGAAGTGAGGGTCACCTAGAAGCCCAAACTTCACCTCCATGTAGCCTACTTATGTAGTAAACCCTCACTTGTACCCCACAACTCTATAATAAATAAACACATAATAAAAAATAAAGTAAAAATAGCTCTTCATCTTGCAAACAATTTTCAAGTAAGAAATTATGCCTTAAGGTTAAAGATCAAATACAAATATGGCTTTAATATTCCTTGTTGAGAACTCAAGAAGATTTGAATGAGGTCAGCAAGATGGTAGAGAGGGAGACACCAGTCTTTGTTCCCCAACATAAAACAACCATTAGACAGATATCCAAGAACAAAAAAAGCTCTGGAGAGCTCAGGAGTTCAGTCAAAAAGATTCAGTAACAGTAGAGAAAAAGACAAAGACGAGAAGGTAGAGTAGGACGAGAAAGAGAAGAGAAAGAGAAGGAAGAACAGAGCTACATAGAAAGGATAGGATGAACAGTTTCATTTTACCTGCATTGTTCCATTCCCCAGACTGACACAGCTCAGTGCCAAGAGGGAAATCATCAGATTATGACTTCCCCTCACAGGAAAAAGAAAAGCAGAATGGGCAACGAGCTTCCCCAAGCTTTTAAGGAACTGCTTAAAGCATCTGCTTTATTTTACACTACCCAGATTTCTGGGGGAGATTGGCAAAACTAAAAACATAGAAGAATGGCAGGGGCTGTCAGTATCAACCACATGGCTGTTGCTGCAACAGTTTCCAATGGCCTGCTCTACAGAGGACCCCAGTACAGGCCACCGCAACAGTTATTGCAGCTGCCATGGATTCCTCAGAAAAGGAGATGCCACTGTGACTTCCAGAAGAAGGAGTCACTGCTGGGCCACCCTGGGTTGAAGCCATCACCCTTCTTCTCCTCACCTGCAATCATATGCAAGCCTGGAGCCCAGAGCTTCTTATAAGTACCCATGTCCCAAAAACTGATGTGACTACCTCAGTGGGCATGCCTGCACCTCAAACATTGGAGCCAACACAGCCATAGTTGCTCCTCATTAAAAAAAAGAGAACAAGAGAACCCAAGTAGCTTTCACCTCTGAGGACCCTATAGTTCTTGCCACTGTTCTAAACACATAGTATTGGCCACTGAGGATCTCCACAATCTTCGCTGACACTGACCTCAGCTGAGCAAGCTATGTGGAGTCTACACCACTGCACCCTTCCTGGAGCCAGAATCACTGAACTGCCTCCCCCCAACTGGCATCCTCACATTCATCCATAGAAAAAGGTCTTTCCCCACCAGAACTAGTTCATACAGTCTAGAAGAGGTGGCTGTTTCCCCAAATGTCCAGATGTCAATGCAAAGCTATAAGAAACAAAATATATCAAGGAAGCATGACACCACCAAAGGAAAATAATAATTTTGTAGTATGTTACTCCAAATAAATGGAGATGAACAAACTGCCTGACAATAAATTCAAAATAATCATATTTTAAAAGTTCAGTGAGCTACAAGATACCACAGATAGACAATTAAATGAAAAATGGCACTTGAACAAAATTAGAAGTTCAATAAAGAGATGGAAACCATTAAAAAAGAATCAGACCGGGCTCGGTGGCTCAGCCTGTAATCCTAGCACTTTGGGAGGCTGAGGCGAGAGGATTGCCTGAGCCTGCGGGTTTGAGACCCACCCAGGCAACTTGGCGAGACCTCGTCTCTACAATAAATCAAAAACTAGCCGGGCATGGTAGTGTACACCTGTAGTTCCGGCTACTTGGAAGGCTGAGACGGAAGGATAGCCAGAGCCCAGCAGGTTGAGACTGCAGTGGCCAGGAGTGTGCCACTGTACTCCAGTCTGGGCGACAGAGTAAGACTCCCAACTCAAAAAAAAAAAAAAAAGAATCAAATGGAAATGCTGGAGCTGAAGAATATAATGATATAATGACCTGAAAACTTCAATAGAGAAATTCAACAGCAGACTTGATCAACCAGAAGAGAGAATCAGTGAATTTAAGGACAAATTCTTTGAAATTATCCAGTCAGATGGGAAAAAAAATTTAAGAGTGAAAAAATCCTACGTGAATTATAGAGCTTCATCAAGTGAAATAATATATACACTATGGGAGTCTCAGAAGGAGCAGAGAAAGAAAAAGGAGATAAAAGTTTATTTTAAAAAATAATGATGGAAAATTTCCCAAATCTGAGGAATTAAATTAACATCCGGATTCATCATTCCCATAGAACCCCAAATAGGCTGAACATCAAGAGATCAAAGGGCACCAAGACATATCACAGTCAAACTGTCTAATGCCAGGGATAAAGAGTAAATTTTGAAAGCATTAAGAAAAAAATCTACTCATCACATGTAAGAGAATCTCCCATAGGACTCCCAGATGAACATAGATGCAAAAAGCCTTAATAAAATATTAGCAAACCGGATTCAACAGCACATTAAAAGAATCATACACCATGCCCAAGTGGGATTTGTCTCTGGAATACAAGGATGGTTCAACATTTGTGAATAAATCAATGGGATGCAATACATTAGCAAAATTAAAGGGAAAAAATACATGATCATCTCGACAGGTGCAAACATAAAGCATTTGAAAAGTCATCATTTATTCATAAATAAAACTCTCAATATAATAGATATAGAAGAAACTTAACACAATAAAGGCCATATATGAAAGCTTATATTGAACATTATAATCAATGGTGAAAAACTGAAAACTTTTCTATTTTCATCACAAAGATCCAGCACAAGGCAAGGATACCCACTCTCACCACTTTTCTCAACATACTACTAGATATCATAGCAAGAGCAATTAGATAAGAAAAAGAAATAAAAGGCATCCAAATTGGAAAGAAGTAAAATTATCTATTTGCAGATGACATAATCCTATATGTAGACAACCCTAAAGACTAAACAGCTGGGCTCGGTGGCTCAGCCTGTAATCCCGCACCTTTGGGAGGCCGAGGTGAGTGAATTGCCTGAGCCCACGGGTTCGAGACCTGCCTGGGCAACTTGGTGAGACCTCATCGCTACAATAAAACAAAAAATTAGCCGGGCATGGTAGCGCACGCCTGTAGTTCCAGCTACTTGGAAGGCTGAGGCGGAAGGATCGCAGGAGCCCAGCAGGTCGAGGCTGCGGTGGCCGGGAGTGGCCACTGCACTCAAGTCTGGGTGACGGAGTGAGACTCCAACTCAAAAACAAAAAACAAAAAACAAAACAAAACAAAACAAAAAAGACTAAACAACAAGAAAAACTGTTATAACTAATAAATAAATTCAGTAAAGTTATAGCACATGAAATCAACATGCAAAAATCAACTATATTTCTATATACAATAAATTATCTAAAATGAGAATCAAGAAAATAATCCCATTCACAATAACAACAACAACAACAACACACACACACCCCCAATAAAATTCTTAGGAATCAATGTAACCAAAGAGGTGAAAGTCTTGTAGACTAAAGATTATTTTAAAAAATTGATGACACAGATAAACAGAGGACATTCTGTGTTCATAGATTGGAAGAATTAGTGTTGTTAGTGTAGTATCCATATAACCCAAAGTTATCTAGAGATTCAACACAATCCCTATCAAAATACCAATGACATTCTTTAGAAAAATAGAAAAAGCAATCCTAAGATGCATATAGAACCAGAAAAAACCTGAAAAGTCAAAACAATCTTGAGAAAGAACAAAACTGGAGGTGTTCTACTCCCTGATTTAAAAATATATCACAAAGCAACAATAATCAAAATAGTATGGCGGTGGCCTAAAAGTAGATTTACAGACCAGTGGAACAGAATAAAGAACCCAGAAATAAACCCCCCATGCCCCTGTGGTTCATTGATCTTTGACAAGGTGCCAACAAACACACAACAGGGAAAGAATGGTCTCTTCCAAAAATTGTTTCAGAAAGACTGAGTATCCACATGCAAAAGAGTGAAATTGGACATTTATCTCACTTCACATACAAAAATCAACTCAAAATGAATTGAAGACTTGAACCATAAACCATAAAACCACTAGGGAAAAACATGAAAAAACTGCCTAATTTTTTTGACCAATTGTCATTGGTCTAGGCAATGCTTTTTGTGATATGATACCAAGAGCACAGATAACAAAAGCCAAATTCAACAAATGGAATTGTATCAAACTAAAAAGTTTCTGCATAGCAAAGAAAGCCACCAACAGAATAAAAGGGTAACCTGTGGAATGGGAGAAAATATCTGCAAACCACATGTCTGATAAGTCTAATATTCAAAAGGAACTTACACAACTCAATAGAAAAAAAAATCTGATTTTAAAATGGGCAAAGGGCATGCATAGACAAGAGAAGACATATAAAAGATCAAGAGGTATATGGAAAAGTTGCTCCTTTCATTAATCATCAGGGATATGCAAACCAAAACTACAGTGAAATATCACACCATATATGTTAGAATGGCTGTTATCAGAAAGATGAAAGGTCGGGGATGGTGGCTCAAGCCTGTAATCCCAGCACTTTGGGAGGCCAACGCAAGAGGATTGTCTGAGCCCAGGGGTTTGAGACCAGCCTGGGCAACTTGGGTAGACCTCGTCTCTAAAATAAATCAAAAAATTTGCTGGGCGTGGTGGTGCGCACCTGTAGTTCAGCTACTTGGAAGACTGAGGTGGAAGGATTGCCTGAACCCAACAGGTCAAGGCTGCGGTGACCATGAGCATGCCACTGCACTCCAACCTGGGTAACAGTGAGATTCCAACTCAAAAAAAAAAAAAAAAAAAAGATGAAAGATAGCAAGTGTTTGCAAGAATGTAGAGAAAAGGGAACCCTTGTACACTGTTAAGTGAGAATGTAAATTGGTACAGTGATGATGGAAAAATAGCATGGAGCGTTCTCAAGTAATTAAAAACAGAACTTCATTATGATCCAGAAATCACACTTCTGGGTATATATCCAAGATAAATTAAATTAGTATCTCAAAGATATCTGCACTCCCATGTTCATTTCAGCATTATACACAATATTACAATAGCTAACATATGAAAACAACCTAAATGCTCAAAAGGGGTGAATAAAGATATATATATATATATATATATAAATATTAGTCAGACTTAGCAAAGAAGGTAATCCTGTCATTTATGACAACGTGAATAAATCTAGTAAACATTATGCTAAGTGAAATAAGCAAGAGGCAGAAAGACAAATACTATACAATCTCACTTACATGTGAAATCTAAAAAATGTAAAACTCATAGAATTGTAGTTATTAAGGACTGGGGAGATGAATATGAGGAGATGTTGGTAAAAGGGTGCCAAGTTTCAGTATGCAAGATAAAAAGTTCTGTAGATCTAATGTACAACAATGTAACTACAGTTAACAATATTATATTGTGTACTTAAAGTCTGCTTAAAGGGTAGATCTTAAATGTTATCACTTAAGAACTTATAAAAAAAGAAAAAAGGTAATTATGTGGGGTGATGGATATATTAATTAATTTAATTGTGATGAATATTTAACAATATATGCATATATCAAATCATCAAATTGTACATCTTCAACATACACAATTTTTAATTGTCAAGTATACCCCAAAAAAGTTGGGGGAAAAGACCTTAGGAGGATATAAGTGGTACCCAATAGATCATCTCCTCTGGACAAAATGGATTCTCAGACTTTTTATGAAAATAAAGTTGTATCTCATCTGTGGCATTAATCTGTATGACCCGATTAAGCATATTCCTGCATGTATACTGGATACTATTAATTTCTTTTCTGTGGAATGCCTTCATTAAAAAAAGAAATCATTTTAGAGAAGGGAATGTTCTCCCAGGGGACATAATGAGCTGGGGAGTTCTCTTGTCCTACATGATGAAGATGAATTCATTCTAGTTTTCCAAACCATCTGAACTCTTCCTAATATTCTGTCAGGGCAGTTTTGGCACCTTTCCCTCATTTAATTTAGGACATCATTATCTCCAAGTTTCAAGAATCCAATCCAGCAGTGTATTAGGATTGGCCACAGGCATCCTTTCCAGAATGTTACATCACGAGTCATGAAAGACTCATACTGATGTGAACCCTTGTTCAATAGATACTCTACTATTTAGATTTATATTCCATTCTCCTGTCCACTCAATATCTTCCATATTCACTCCCACACTTGCCCTCCTGGTTTCTGCTGGTACATATTACCCAAGTCCTGCAGGTTTAGGAGTGGAGAGGATAATCCATTTCCTCTCCCTGCAGGGACAGTACTTCCCTGCTCAGATCTTTCTGAGGCCAAACCTAGTGATTTGTCTAGAAGCAGTGAGGATAAACAAAGGCAGATTTTTTTTTTTTTTTGAGGTTGGGTCTCACTCTGTCATAAGCTGGAGAGCAGTGGCACAATCAGGGCATACTGCAGCCTTGACTTCCTAAACACAGGCATCCTTCTGTCTCAGCCTCCCAAGTAGCTGAAACTACAGTTGCATGCCACCATAGTTGGTTAATTTTCTTCTTATTCTTTTGTAGAGACAAGGCCTTACTATGTTGCCCAGGCTGGTCTTGAACTCTTGTGCTCAAGTAATCCTTCTGCTTCAGTCTCCCAAAGTGCTGGGATTACAGGTGTGAGCCACCACACCTGATCCAAAGGCAGATTTTGAGAAGGACAAATATCATCTTGCAATCTATCTGCCTCAGGTGATACCTTGGCATCATGGTCTCCAGACAGTGTGAGTCTGCCCTCTTCTAGAAAGAGGAAGGGGCTGCTTCTGTTGACCTGAGTGCTCAAGAGACTGGTGTTTCAATGTTTTCATGTGTGTCTACCTAAATGTTCCCATTCCTCATCTCAGGTCCTGACTTTAGCAAAGTAGATTTTCTGGGACCATGAATTCAGTTTCCTATGTGATTCTGACACTCTTACAAATTTTAGACATAAATTTTAATATAACTCTTAGCTACCAGAGGGGGGGAAAATCACATAATGGATGAAAAACAAATATAAGCATGACAGCAACAGAAGTCTTATCAAAAGCAATACAAGCCAGAAGATAATGGATCAGCATTACAAAAAGTATCTTTCAAAACTGAAAGTGAAATAAAGAATTTCCAGATAAGCAAAAGCTGCAATAATTAATCACCAGCAAAGTTGCACTAAAATAAATGTTTAAAATGATGTTTTAGATAAAAGAAACATGATTTTACATGGAAACTTGGATATAAACAGAAGGATGAATAGCATTGACCATGACAAATATCTGAATACATACAAAACACTTTTTGTTATTTTTGATCTTTTCAAAAGATAATTGAGTGTTTAAGGCAGAAATAATAACAATGTATTTTGGGGTTATGATATATATAGAAGTAAAATATATGACAATGATGGTATAAAAGACAAAAGGAAAGAGAAATATATTGTTGAAAGATTCTTTACCATATGTAAAGTGATATAATATTAGTTGAAGGTAGACTATGATAAGTGAAGACATCTATTGTAAAACCTAGAGCAACCACTTAAAAAAAATAAAGAGTGACATAAATAACAAACCAATGATGGACAAAAAACTATATTATGAATAATACTCAAATCCAAAAAAATCAGAAAAAGAGTGGGGGAGAAAAAGAACAGATGAGATATTTAGAAATAACAGAATGATAGTATATTTAAATCCAAACATATCAATAATTACATTAAATATAGAGTGTCTAAACACTACAATTAAAAGACAGAGACTCTCGAATTGGATTAAAAATTAAAATCGAACACTATACTGACTAAAAGAAACTATCATTAACTTTAAAGGCACAGATAAGTTAAACTTAAAAGGATTCATAATGATATACCAGGAAAAACTAATCAAAAGATAATTGGAGAAACTATATTAGTATCACACAAAGTAGAAGACCAAGGAATATCACTGTGGATAAAGTGGCACATTTAGTAATGATAAGGAGTTAGTTCATCAAGAAAATACAACAATTCTAAGTGTGTATACTCCTAATAAGAGTTTCATACTTGGAAGGCTGAGGTGGAGGGATCACCAGAGCCCAGCAGGTCGACACTAGAGTAGCCATGAGCATGCCTCTGTACTCCAACCTGGGCGACAGAGTGAGACTCCAACTCAAAAAAAAAAAAAAATAAAAGAGTTTCAAAATGCAGAAATACCTCATTTATTGTGCTTTGCAGATTTTGTGTTTTTTACACATTGAAAGTTTAAGGTCAGGCACAGTGACTCATGAGTGTAATCCCAGCACTTTGGGAGGCAGAGGCAAGAGGATTGCCTGAGCCTAGGGATTTGAGATCAGCCTGGGCAATTTGGCATGATCTTGTCTCTACAAAAAAAAAAAAAAGCCAGGTATGGTGGTACACCTGTAGTTCTGGCTGCTTGTAAGTCTTGAGGCAGAAAGATAGAAGAATCACTTTACCCAGCAGATCAAGGCTGTAGTGGCCGTAATTGTACCATTGCATGCCAGCCTGGGTGACAGAGTGAGACTCTGAATAAAAAAAAGAAAGTTTGTGGCAATCCTGTGCTGACCAAGTCTATCAGTGCCATTTTCCCAACATCATGTGCTCACTTTATGTCTCTGGGTCAGAATGTTTTAGTATTAAAGTTTTTTAAAATTAAGGTATGCACACAATTTTTAAATATATGATGCTACTGCACACTTAATAGACTACAGTGTAGTGTAATCATAACTTAGATATGCACTGGGAAACAAAAAAATTTGTGTAACTCCCTTTATTGTGATATTCACTTTATCGCGGTGGCCTGGAACGAAACAAAACCCACAGTATTTCTGAGGTATGCCTATAAATTAAGCAAAAACCGATAGAACTGCAAGGATATATGGGCAAATTATCCATTACTCCTATCTAAGCAAATATTTTTAAAAAATCAAAACATCAGTGAGGATACTAAAGACTTGAGCCTATTACAAACAACACAGCAAAATACACATTCAAGTGCACATGGAAAATAGATCAAGGAAGACCCTATTCTGGGCAATAATATAAGTCTCAATAAATTTGAAAGAAATAAATCAAAGTATGTTTTCAGGATCACAGTGGAATTATATTATAAATCAGAAACAGAAATATACCTAGAAAATCCCTCAAATATTTGTGAACTAAACAACAGACTTCCAAATAGCCATGTATCAATGAAATAAATTATAAATAATATTTGAAATACCTTAAATTAAATAAAAGTACAACATATCGAAATTTGGGGACTATATGAATAAAGTTGTGCTTAGAGGAAACTTTACAATGTTAAATGCTTATATTAAAAAAGACGAAAGATCTAAAATCAGTAAACTAAGTTCTCACAGTAAGAAACTAGAAAAAGCAGAGAAAACTCAACCCAAGGTAAGCAAAAGGAAGGAAATACTAAAAATAGTGGTGGAAATCAATACACAGGAAACAGAAAACAAACAAAAAACCCAGCAAAATAAAATGCCAACTCTTTATAATAAAAAAAAAACCTGATAAACATCTAGGCAGGATGATCAAAGGAAGAAAGAAGACAAAAATGACAATATCAGAAATGAAAGAGGAGTTATCTCTAAAGATTTTATAGGCATAAGAATCATAAGTGAAAATATAAACAAATTTTGTCAATACATTTGACAACTTAAATAAAATGAAAAGATTCTTTGAAAGATACAAATAACCAAAGCTTATTCAAGAAGAAATAGGTAACTTAAATAACCCATGCCTATTAAAGCAATTGAATATATGGCTAAAAAAATTTCCAAAAAGAGAACTCCAGGTCTAGAAAACTAAAGTTGTCCAAATTGCCCAAATTCTTATCCTTCTGATTTTGTTTTCAAAAGACTAAGCCCTAAGTCTGGGGAGAGCGTCAGTGATCATGTTCAAAGTCTCATGGCTGGGAACATGAAGGGAGAAAGAAATCCTGAGCCAAGAAGTATATTCCCCCTGGCTGGTGAAATGAAAGAAATGAGACTGTGGTTCCCAGAGAAGAGGGGGATCTGGGCCCCAATTCTTGACAACAGGCCAGAGGAGTAGCAAACTGAGAGAGCCATGGCTGCAGGCTACACCAAGGCAGACAGGAACAAAGGCAGCCCAGGCTGAGTCCTAGTTGCAACTAAAACAAAAACTTTCAAGAGCTGCCAGGGCTGAAGGGCCACATGGAGAGAAACAGTGCACTTCTCAGGGCACCCCTGTATAGGTCAGTGACTTGAGGGCCAGACAAACTCCACTCAAGGCCTTTATACATGTAACAAACCCCAAGACTCTACAACCTTAAAAATAGCTACAAAATACTGAGTTGTAAAAAAATTAAGAAAATAATATTTCTTGTACACCTGAGATTATGAACTGAGAGATAATACTCATTACAAAAATACAGAAACTAAGAAAATTATATATATATATATATATATATATATACTGTATTTGATAGACCTTGACAAAAAACATTAGCTTAAACACAGAAAGAATGAACTACTCAGTACACAAATTGCACCAGAGAAGTAAAGAGAGAGAGAGAGAGACTCTGTTATTTATGTGGATGGAAATATAAACTACTCAATGGAAAATTCACTGGTTTTGGAGAATAGCCTAGAGACTGAGCTGAGGACACCTACTCTGTCATTTGAGCAGTACATAAACTGTAACTCTGGATCACATCAAAGACTTCCCCACAACTTCTACAGATTCTGGGGAACATGTATTTTATGGCCACCCAGACCTGCTGAACAATCCATCTCCCCAGCATCTCACCTTCAAGGATTGTTTTCTCCTCTCTGTCCTATGCTGTACCATCAAGGCTTTTTGACTCAGTAAAAAACTCCTTAGTATGAGGACAGTCCTTAGAAGTCAAAGAGAAGAACTTTTTCTCTTTGATTAACAACAGTTAAGTAAAACAATTAAATAAACTTTTGTTCTCCTCCTCCATTCCTTAAATCAAGGGGCCAGCAAGCAGGGTTTAAGTTCTCCCAGCTCCTTATTATACTCATTAAAAGACAAAAACCACACACCACTGAGACCCACACCACCTGACTATATACACCAACTTCCCTCTGGCATTCACCTCCTCCTGGTCACCTCTACCCCAACTCCAGACATTAGCTCACATAAATATCCCTTCTAACAAGCTAGTCCCTTGAGTCCTCAATCATTTTTATCATAGCAGCCCAGTTCTGACTTGTGAAATGTTGGGGACAGACATCAAGGAGGTATCAAAAGACTCAGAACAGCACCAATTCAGCAGGATTTTAAGGCCAACAGGGCAACAGGATATCAAAGTCTTATGACGTCTGTAAAATATTCACAGTTGTAGCACTCTTCAGAAGTGTGAGGCTGTTTGGGGAGAACAGCTTCTTGTCTTGACTGGTGTATGCACATTGCATATCTGTCTCAGCTGTGTCCTCAGCATAACTCTACATCCAACTTCATGTTCCTACTCTGCTCCTTCACCTCTGTCCTCGTGACTCTTCTCAAGGCTCTTACCTGCTCTTGCCATCTGTCCTCTCAGCAGAACTCTGTCCTCTTTCACAGAGAAAATGGAGTCTTGTGAGCAAAAGGTCTCCTTGATTCTCCATCTCTTACCCACACGAGGCTTGTATCAGTCCCCTTTGCCCTGCTCCTCCCTAAAGGCAGAGGTGGCCCTCCTCCATCTTGGATCAATCTCAGGTCAATCCAGCCTCTTGTGCTTGTGTCGTCCCATCTCCTCAGACTCGTTGCATTTTTTTCTTTTCTTTTACATTCATAAAAAAATTTTAATGATATGAAAAAAGATTACCCAAAGATTTGCCGTAACCAAGAAAATATGGACTGCTTCACGAATTTGCATGTCATTTTTGCACGGGGGCCATGCTAATCTTCTCTGTATTGTTCCAATGTTAATATGTGCTGCCCAAGCAAGCACTCATTGCATTTCAAAAATCCCCCTTTTTTTTCTGTCTTCGACCTCACCCTTTCTATTGGCTTCTTTTTTTAAAATAAATATGGGCGCCTTTCATAAGTCCTATGGGGTTAAAAAATCTAAATCTTCCCTTTCATAGCACCTTTCTCCTTTTTCATTCCCTATTTACTCTTGGTTTTTAAATTGCTATTTCTGACTATTAAAATAATTAAAATAACACATTTTTAATTTCAGAACTGCTCTTAAATTAGCCAGAATTAACCCAGCCTACTTTAATTTTCCTTAACACAGCTACATGCGTCAAATACATCAGACTCAGCCTGAGCCCTTATAAAAAGAAAAAGGCCAATTTGTTAAGAATTGTGAACAAAGCAGTGATTGCTCCCTCTATCCCTAATCTTCCCCCATTCTCAAGGACTAACTGCTGTCAAGATCTGGGCATTCTTCACTTCAGGATGGGTGTGGCTGGTGACAGTCGAGGATTTTAGGGGCTTCTCTGGTCCATGCTTTGACTGATCTCACCTTACTTGTTCCTTGATTTAAGGAATAGAGGAGGAGACTAAACGTTTAATTGCTAGTGAATAAGAGGGAAAATTTCTTCTCTTTGGCTCCTAAGGAGTGTCCCTGTACTAAGCAGCTTTTTACTAAGTCAGCAACCTTGATGATTCGCTACAGGGCAGAGAGAACAGTAAAAAATGCCCTCACCCTCAACTTCAGTCTACAGGTGTTTCATCAGCTTTAACTGGCTTGTTTCCTCTTAAACTAAGTCAGAGGAATAGGGGGCAATAATTACTATTGGCCTAGTTACTTTATCTTACTTGGTAATAATTTGGTAATAATCAGTAATCATTAGAAATCAAAACATTATTTTGTCAAGTCCCATCCATCTATACAAAGTTGCATCTCTCTTACCCTTCTTTCATTGTCACATCTCTCTCTGACCAGCTGGGAAAGGTTCTCAATTTTTAAGGGCACATGGGATTAGATTGGGCTCGCTCAAATAATCCAGGATAATCTCCCATCTCAAAGTCCTTAACCTTAATCACATCTGCAAAGTTCCTTTGTTCATGTCAGATTCACAGTTTCCGGGGATTAGCACATGAACATCTTTATGGGGTCAGGATTCTGTCTATCACAAAAATGATATATTTCAACCCTCAGTAACTGAATCTTCTGCCATCATTTGTTACATGTGTGAGAGTGTAACACAGGACAGTTCAATAGTGTGAACTGTTATGTTGATGGTCACATGTCGAGTGCACTCAGGGCTGAAGCCAAGAGGACTTGTCCATCTGTTCAAGCTATCAACCCAGTAGTGAAATCTGTGCACGGTTAGAAACACAGAAAAGCCCCCACATGTCTGAAGATAAAGACAAGTATTTAGGTATTTAATAAAGCTGTTAAATGTGTCCATTTAAACTGAATTATCCACATTTTTTTCAGCTCTGGGTGGAGATGAGCAGTGACTTAACTGTCTCACATTGAAGCTGTTTGTTTCTCCTGGTGTCCATCCAAATCTTGAGGAGAAAGTCATTCTAAAAGAAATCTTATTTTCTGAGTTGATGTGCAACATTGGATGACTTTGCAAATTAGTATAATCTGAAGATACATTTGCCTGTCTGAAATACTTTAATTTATTCCTACAAAGCAATATGTTAAGTCCTCCCTTGATGTCATCAATAGGAAATTGTGACTTTAAGTGGAACAGCATATAACAAAACTGATTTGACCCTAGGCTAATGGAAGAAGACTTACATTCCTACTGCATATTTCTGCTCACAAAAACACCAACAGACTTCTAAATACAGGCCTAAACTCTCCTAAAAAACATTGAAATAAATGTGAACTCGAGATACATTTAAGAAAATGTAACAAAAATTAGTAAGATAATTATCTACCCAGTTATTCCAGTTTAGGGTCGCAGGTAGCTGGAGACCATCCTGGGAGCTCAGGGTACCATGTGGAACCCTCCCTAGCCAGGATGGCTTCCCAAGGCAGGGTGCACTCACACCCACACCCTACTCACTCAGACTGGGACAGTGTAGGAGGCCACTTCATCTAAACTGAACATTTTGGGGATGGAGGAGAAAACCCATACAGACAGTGGTCAGGGCAGGCAATCCGTTTTTTACTTTCTCATCGCTGTTATCACAAAATAACATTGAACAAACTGAATTATTCAAGGGCCTGCTGTATTCCACAGGCAGGCCCAGTGAGTACAATGGTTGTAAAACTAGCCGGGAGGAAGCGGGGAACTTCTTAATTATGGTGCCCTTGAGTACTTTTTTTAACTGAACAAACTGATCTTAAATTCAGCCAAACGTTTTGCTGAGAAAATTTTGAACTAAAATAGGACTCAAGCAATTAATTGAAAAAAGATTTTAATAAATGTTCCAATCCCTGTGGCAGCCTAAAGTGAATAAGGAATGCTTTTCCATCATTTTGGGCATCATTACGAATAGTTAAACACAAGCACAAATTCTGGCAGTCTCTTCAGATGACTTCTTTTAACTAAAACCTGACCCCAAATGCGTAGGAGCGTAGGAGAGATTCCCTAGGTTTACCAGGCAGTCTTTACCAAGGAAATTCTTTACCAAGGGAAGCAACCAAGCAGAGATGTGAACAGTGAGTAAAGGGAGCCACAGACAGTTCCACACTCTGGAGGGAAAAGCCTTTGTATGTCAAGTATTGTGTGACCAGCAGGGAGCCACAGAGTAACCTTGATCCAGGTCGAATACTCCTTACCCAAAATGCTTGGGACCAAGAGTGTTCCAGATTTCAGTTTTTCAGATTTTGAAATATTTCCCTACATAATATGATATCCTTGGGTGTGGGACCTATATCTAAACACAAAATTCACTTATGTTTCATATACACATTATACACATAGTCTGAAGGTAAATATTATTCTAAATAATGTTGTGCATGAAACAAAGTTTGTCTTGGGTACTTTGTGTAATTTTCCACTAGTGCCATCAGATCAATGCTCAAAATGTCTCTGATTCTGGAGCATTTGGGATTTGGGATTTTCAGATTAGGGATCCCCAACCTGTAATCAGATTTATATGTTAGGAAAAACAAAATTACTCAGGCAGGAGCAATGTGGAGAGACCTCTGAAGGAGACTAGGGAGGTCTCCTTCAGAGTCAGGAGGCAGGGAGAACAGTGTGAGAGCTGATGCAGACCTCAACCAGGGCAGAAGCAATGGAGAAGATAAGCAGATGGGAGCAATGACCAGATGGAGAGTCCGCTGGACTCGGCAATAAGAGGGATGTGGAGGGAAGGGAAGGCCTCTCAGCTGTCTCGGCAAACCTGCTGGATTTCTAGATGATCTGCGGTAGGTTCCACTTTGGTTTAGTCAAGCCAGAGCAGCATCCTTTGCAGCCACACTCTAACACTGTCATGCAAATTGACAGGAACTGTTTGGTTTCCAAATCAAGCAACTGTTGATTGCCTTGTCCTTGGAAATCAGTATTCCATTCACAATACTGCAAATGCCTGCCAATGAATATGACTGGAACAGATGTTTAAAAAAAATGTTTTGGGTAACTAGGGTGCTCTATGAACAAGGTTGGAATCATCACAATTTTTCAACACCACACACCTGGCATCTTTGCTAATTGAAACTGTTTGATATCATTCACCATAAATCTTTCTTGTATGGCTAATGTAGCATGAAATTATGCCAATTGAAGTAAAACAATACACAATAAACATTGGCAAAACCAATGACTATGACAGCGGTTTTGCATATGGAACACAAAACAAGTTTTTTTTTTTCCCCCTCAGATCATGTGGTCAATTCTTTTTTTTTTAAAAAGTGAAATGCGCCGGGCTTGGTGGCTCAGCCTGTAATCCCGTGCTTTGGGAGGCCGAAGTGAGTGAATTGCCTGACCCCGCAGGTTTGAGACCTGCCTGGGCGACTTGGCGAGACCTCATCTCTACAATAAATAAAAAAAAAATTAGCCGGGAGTGGTAGCGCGGGCCTGTAGTTCCAGCTACTCGGAAGGCTGAGGCGGAAGGATCTCCGGAGCCCAGCAGGTCGAGGCTGCGGTGGCCGGGAGCGGCCACTGCACTCCAGCCTGGGCGACAGAGTGAGACTTCAATTAAAAAAAAAAAAAAAAGTGAAATGCACAAAACAAAATAATGTTTACTAAATGTGCATTATACAGTAAAAAAAAATCACTAGTTATGGAAGTAGCAACAAGGCTCACGAAAAGGAGCATAGTTTCCTCCGATTTCCAGAAGGTGGTTTTGACAACTTGGTTTCTCGCAGGTTTGTAGAGAACCTCTACATCAAATACTCAAGACAAACCTGAGTTGTTCATTCACCAAAGACATACAACTCTCCCATCCTCTGCAGAGCGTCTCCACTTCCTTGCTGTCACTAAAATGTTAGGTAATTCTTAGTAATAACCCTTATTGAGTGCTAACTATTAGCCAGAGGGTTCCAGGACTGTGCATGTATCTTATTCAACTAATTCTCCTGACAATCCTATGAGGCAAGTACTATCATTTTTTAGCTGAGAAAACTAAGGCACGGAGAAGTTTATTAATTTGTCTAAAGTCAGACAGCTAAGAAGTGGAAGAATGAGGACTCGGACCTCAGAAATCCTAAATCTGTTAGTCTACTGTCTGTAAATGGGAGGAGGAGCTTGGTGACCTCAAGGCTTGAGTTATATCTTGGGTTTACCCAAAATTAAGGTTATACTTAAGCAGAGTCTCTGTATGAGAAACCAGAAAACCTGCCACATTCTTCATATCAGTGAAGTACAGCCAGAAAATATAATTAGAAAGTGATATTTCATTTACAATGATAACCCCGCTGCCACCAAAAAAAGACTCTAACTACTTGAACATTAATCTATTTAGGACCCAAGAAAGCTAATCAATAAAAATTGCAAAATCAAAGGGTGGACACAAGCTGAGTCGTATCATTAAAGTATATAGAAATATTTTAGCTAGGCGTGGTGGCTCGTGCCTATAATCTAGCACTTTGGGAAGCTGAGAGGGGAGGATTGTTTGAACCCAGGAGTTTGAGACCAGCCTGGGCAACTTAGTGAGACCTTATTTCTACAAAAAATTAGCTGGACATGGCGGCATGCACCTTTACTCCCAGAGACTCAGGAGGCTGAGGAGGGAGGATTGCTTGAGCCCAGGAATTTGAGACTTCGGTGAGCTGTGATCATGCCACCTCATTCCAGTCTGGGTGACAGAGTGAGATGCTGACTCTAAGTAAATAAACAAAATAAATAGAAATATTTTATATTTTCTTTTTTTCCTGGATAAGTCTCCCCCAAATTTATAAAGTTCTAGAAAATATTCCTTGAGAGTTTTAATTGAAATGAATACTATAAAGAAAAAATTACTTTAAAATCATATTAAAAACAAAAAAAAGGCTCTCCAGAAATCAACTTCAATAATTATATGAACTTAATGAATTATAAACCAGAAGTAGTACAGTGGAGTGGAAAAAGGAACTCTATCCAGCAAGACAGACTTGTTCCAACTGTATTTTAGTTAACTTGAACTTCTTAAATTTTTAATATAAATTAAGTTACTATTAATTTTACATAATGTTAAGATTATAAAAATGTAAACTGGTGTTCCATTAGATGGAATTACAATTTCAACTAATGTTTTTATAATAG
Source organism: Tarsius wallacei (assembly GCA_963574415.1). NCBI lineage: Eukaryota > Metazoa > Chordata > Mammalia > Primates > Tarsiidae > Tarsius > Tarsius wallacei. Next base: position 32,017 of record CAUYQG010244119.1, read on the forward strand.
TAGTTATGTGTCATAGTATTTCAAACATAATTTCCAAGATCCTTAAGTAACTGAAAAACTTGGGTTAATATTAAATCAATTTGTCCGGGCTCGGTGGCTCAGCCTGTAATCCCGCGCTTTGGGAGGCCAAGGTGAATGGATTGCCTGAGCCCGCGGGTTCGAGACCTGCCTGGGCAACTTGGCAAGACCTCATCTCTACAATAAATCAAAAATTAGCGCCTGTAGTTCCAGCTACTTGGAAGGCTGAGGCGGAAGGATCACCAGAGCCCAGCAGGTCGAGGCTGCGGTGGCCAGGAGCGGCCACTGCACTCCAGTCTAGGTGACAGAGTGAGACTCCAACTCAAAAAATATATATATATATATATATTAGATCAATTTAAGTAATGAATAATCTTTT
>CAUYQG010244120.1:0-12474 GCA_963574415.1 Tarsius wallacei
CTGTAGTTCCAGCTACTTGGAAGGCTGAGGCAGAAGGATCGCCGGAGCCCAGCAGGTCGAGGCTGCGGTGGCCGGGAGCGGCCACTGCACTCCAGTCTGGGCGACAGAGTGAGACTCCAACTCAAAAAAAAAAAAAGAATATCCTAAATGATCTTGAACAAAGAGGTTGAGAGTTAATAATTCCTAAATTCATGGGATTTCTCCCAGCTATTATCCAATATTATATTTTTCCGATAGGGAAGCACGTCTCCTTTCTGTACCTGTACAGGACAACATATTAGGTTGCTTCATCAATCATTCACTTAATTTCTACAATGACTTCATCATATTTAAGGAGATAGGATGGACCCCCTCAATCCAAAATTTGATTCAGATGCCAAGACTGATAACCATAACACGTTTACGTGTTCGCGCACACACAAGAGGGTATGGAAAAGTTTATTACTTACATAATGACATCTCTGAGAAGAGTAGGGCAGGCCTCCCAAATTGGGCCAAAAATGATTTGAGAAATGGTAGGAGAGTGACTAGGGTTTTTATGTTTAGCAGATAGGGCTGGGCTTGAGGGTTCCTACTTGTGAACAGTAGGTTGTGTGTCTTGAATCTCCTGCTACTGTCAAAGGCTTTTTTACCAGATTGCCCAGATGTGTAGGGTGCAAGGGAAGAAAGAAGGTTGAGACTTAAAAGCTGTCAGCAGTCAAACGAGTAAAAGTGGAGTTAGACTCCTTATTGTGCTTTTCCTACCATATGTGTGGCCATGGGAGGCCCACTGATCAAAGGTGTTGTACCATCTTAACTGGTGGTGGCCTCTCCCCAGCTGCTAGCCTGAGGCACTCAATTCAAAAGCCCTGCTGCTGGCAGCTGTTGACTTTCTCTCATGACTTCACTGTCTTTGAATCCTCCTCCATTGTTTCTAACAGATACAAAGGTAGCTATACTTTATCCAAACCGCATGGCTACCAAGGACTGCATGGTTTGTAGACATCTGGAGAGAAAACAAACACAGAGGACTTACTGTCACCAAGACAAGGCTACACCCTTTGCCTTCATAAGTATTAAATAGGAGAGCTCAAAAGTGAAGGTTTTGGAGCAAATTGCTTGTGGCTTTGTCTTCCATGACTGTGACCATTTCTGTGAATGTTAGAGATGGTTGGAGAAAGTTTCTGTGTTCACTCATGGATGAGTTTTTAAAATTGATATTCATCTGTCAGTAATTTGTATGTTTTCACAAATGTCATCCCTTATGTGCCAGCTTCTTGATTTGGAGCATATATTTGTACTACTTTTATTCTTGTCTAATTTGTTCTTTTAATCAGTTTACTTTTTGCTTAAATAAGGTGAACCTTATCTGAAAGCAGTGGCTCTGAAACTACGGTGAATCCTAATCACTTGGCTTGTTAAAGCATCCTCAGAGTTTCTGAGTCAATAGATCCTGAGTAGAAGAGAGAATTTGCTCTGCTAAGATGTTCCAGGTGATGCTGATCAGCTGATCCAGGGTCTCGAAGCAATAATGTCAGTGAAATTATAAGTTTTATGTAATAGTTGGATACATTTTTATCCTAATGCACATTAAAATATTTAATTGCCAAAACAAAATTCAGATGTCTATTACTAAAAATGACGTTGGTGCTATGTGCTCTAAGTTTTAGAAACACTGAGTATTCTCCAAGTATAGTTCGGAGGAAGGGTTTTTTTTCCTTTATGTAACATACGTAGTTGAAAATGTTTGTAACAATGTGAGGCAGTAGGTAAGGCCATGAGAGGCACAGGCAGTACAAATCAGAATTAATGGACAGGAATCAATCCATGCTTGCCATTCACTTGAGAAATCAGAAAATTTCTAATTCCCTAACTGCATAGTCCAGTTTTGCTGGTGTTATATGAGTGTGTGAGAGATGAGAAGAGGCTGGGATATATATGTGAAAGAGAGAGTATAAATGTAAAACAGATTTAACCACAAACTGATGACTACAGGTCCTGAAGTCGCTGGACAAATCATAATCTCATAACTTGATAGTACCGGCCATTATAATTTACACCATTTAGTCTGACCCATGCTTATCAATCCTCCCTGTGACTAGAAATACCCTATACCCCTTTTAAAGAGTTATTGAAAAGTTTTCCCAAGTTTACAAGTGATTCTAGTGATTGGATAGAACTAGCAACTTTTAAGTTTATAGAGATTTTGGGTTTTGTTTGACCTGCTGCTAGCACAACCATAAGAACAATAGTAACAAACAAAAGCAAGGAAACAAGCAAACTCTGCAGAGTAAATAGCACAGGGTTTCTGGGTATGCATGACATTGGCACTTACCAGCATGGAATTTTAGGAAGTATGTTAAAACTGAGCACCTCAGTTTCCTTATCTGTTAAATAGGTCTTGATACCATTGGGTCTATCTTGCCAATTTGTTGTAAGGATAGCAGGAGTTGATCTGTATCTTTATAAAGTGCTTAGAACTGTTCCTGAGAAATAACAATCATGTTATCTCTACCCATATATGAATAGTTAAAATCATTTAATAAGTGATGAACTTGTATAGCAATGGTTACTATATACCTTCCATGTTAGTGAAATCATCTTTAGTTCTGCTCTTGGCAAATTGGAGGACACAAATCCTGTAATGACACCTGGCAGAAAGTATGTTGTTTATATGAACTGATCAAAAAGGAAGGTTTACCCAACAGAAAGGTAAGGAATCAATTAGACTAGTATTTGTCTACAAAGAGCTTTGTTTTTACGGAGGAAGTTCTTTCATATTTTTTTCTCCAAAATATTGAATCCTGCAGGAACCTTTTTCCTTTTTTTTTTCATGTAATGTATTATTTTATTTTAAAACTTTTAATTTAGAGTCAGGGGGTACTTGTACATGTTTGTTACATGGGTATATTGCATAATAGTAGGGTTGGGCTTCTAGTGTACCCATCACCCAAATGTTGAGCATTGTACCCAATAGGTAATTTACCAACCCTCGTTCCCTTCCCACTGTCCTTCCTTTTGGAGTCCCCAGTGTCTATTATTTACATCTTTATGTCCATCTGTACCCACTGAGCTCCCATTCCTAAGTGAGAACATATGGTATTTGATTTTCTGCTTCTGAATTAGTTCATTTAGGATAATGGCCCCCATCCCCATCCATGTTGCTGCAAAATCGATTTCATTCTATTTTTATGATGACATAGTATTTCATGGTGTACATTTACCACATTTTCTTTATCAACTCCACTGTTGATGGACACTTAGGTTTGTTTCATGATTTTGCTATTGTATACAGTACTGCAATAAAAATACAAGTACAGGTATCTTTTATATAATGATTTATTTTCCTTTTTTGGTAGATACCCAATAGTGAGATTACTGGGTTGAATGGTAGTTCCATTTTAAGTTCTTTGAGATATCTCCATACTGTTTTCCACAGACTGAACTAACAGTGTATAAGTCCCATTAACAGTGTATAAATGTTCCTTTTCCTCTGCATCCAAGCCAACATCTGTTGTTTTTTGACTTTTTAATAACAGCCATTCTGACTGGTGTAGCATGATATCTCAGTATAGTTTTAATTTGCATTTCTCTGATGATTAGTGATGTTGAGCACTTTTTCATGTGTTTGTTGGCTGCTTGTATGTCTTCGTTTGAAAAATGCCTGTTCATATCCTTTGCCCAGTTTGTTTTTTTCTTGTTGAGTTGTTTGAGTTCCTTCTAGTTTCTGGATACTAGTCCCATGTTGGAGGCGTAATTTGCAAATATTTTCTCCCATTCTGTAGGCTGTCCATTTACTCTGGTGATTATTTATTTTGCTGAGCTGAAGCTTCTTGGTATAATTAAGTCTCATTTGTCTACTTTTGGTTTTGTTGCATTTGCTTTTCAGATCTTCATCATAAATTATTTGCCTAGACCAATGTCCAGAAGAGTTTTTCCTAGCTTTTCTTCTAGGATTCGTATAATTGTGGATCTTGTGTTTAGGTCTTTAATTCTTCTTCAGTTAATTTTTGTATATTGTAAGATATAGGGATCCAGTTTTATTCTTCTGCATATGGCTAATCAATTTTCCTACCACCATTTATTGAATAGGGTGTCCTTTTCCCATTGTTTCTTTTTACAGACTTTGTCAAAAATCGGTTGTAGGTAGGTGGCCTTATTTTTGGATTCTGTATTCTGTTTCATTGATCTATGTGTCTATTTTTGTGCCATGTTGTTTTAGTTACTACAGCCTTGTAATATAATTTGAAGCCAGGCAATGTGATATCTCTGGATTTGCTCTTTTTGCTTAGGATTTTTTGCTATTCAGGCCGTTTTTTGATTTCATATAAACTTTAGGATTGTTTTTTCTAATTCTGTGAAAAATGTCATTGGTAACTTGATAGGCATTGTGTTAACTCTAGATTTCTTTGGGCAATATGCTCATTTTAATGATATTGATTCTTTCAGTCCATTAGCATGGGATTTTTTTTCATTTGTTTGTGTTGTCTGCGTGAAATGTATTATTTTCTTAAAAGACATTCTTCAGGTTTCTTTTTTTGTGGGCTAGATAATAATTCCATTGAGGGCTAATGTGACTACAAAGGGGTCTGCCTTTTTTCATGCCCTTATGTTCAAAATCTTTAACCCTCCTTTTCACACATTTATAGTGTCTCCGAGCTACTGACTACTGGGTCAAGTTCTCTTTTTAACAAACATAAACATCCTTGGTCTTGAATTGACACCTTTGCCATACCATCTTCACCCCCCAGATTTGCCTTGAACTACTCTAAGGGATTTACAAGCCTAAATAAGTGTTTTGGACTGGGGGCTGCCTAATAAGACACATTTGAAAATGACCAACTTAACCTTGACTCATGCTAACCTTTATATTTCCCTTCCATTCCCTTGTGAACCCTCAAATTGAGCATTCCATTATTGAAGGCATTAGCTTCCTCCTTCTCTACATGCTGCCCAAAGATTCTGTTTTGTCTTGCTTGTTGGGATGAGGGTGCATTTTCCTGCCACCTTTCACACTGGAACTGTTGGCAAAAATATTTGTTTAAGGAGGCAATGAATCATGCTTGGCTGGGTGTTAGCTTTGCAATGGTCTCCTTCATTGATTTGTTAATGAATTAGTCATAACTACATATGTTACACCCTTATAGGTACAATTTATACAAAATGAATAATTTCAAAATATATTCTGTGTAATTTCTATTTAGAATGTAGATGCTAGTCTCAAGAGACATCAATTTCACAATAATGTTCGCTTAACTAGCCTTCCTTCCGCCTTCCTTTGACTGCTTTGCAGAATCTTGGAAATGATTAGGATTTAGATATTTATCATCACATGGGTTGGGACTCAACATTTATATAAGACTCGAACTTATTAAATTGTTGTATGCTTCTTATCTAGAGATTTTCTTGTGCCTATCTGATGTATGAAGAAACTAATATAATCAATTCTCAATTTTTTCTTATATCTCGATGTTACATAATATACCAAAATAAAATTTCATGAAACACATAAAAAACACTAAAGAATAATTTTTCATTAAACACCTATGTAACACCGCCTTGCTTAACTATTACTGAACTCAATTTCTCTTCTCCTGGAAGCCACCGTTCTCCTGACTTTTGTTAATATTATTACCTGCTTTTCTTTATAGTTTTGTCATTTACATGTGATTAGGGTTGTTGGGTGGGGGGGTCTGAGTGTCTTCTACTTTATGAAAAAGCACTAAATATTTTCCATAGTGATTATACCAATTTGCACTCCTACTGTTAAGTGTAGGGGCACTCCCATTGCCCCACATCTGCAGTAACACTCAGTTTTTGCCAGTCTTTAAGTATTACTGACTACTCGGAGTATGGGTACCTTTTAATATATTTTTATTATATAAATATATATTTATACTAGATCTTGGTTGATTACATATGTTTCAGATATAGTTTCCCACTCTGTGGCATGGCTTTTCTCTCTCTATTGTATATTTTTAGAAAAAGAAGTTCTTCAAGTTCTTCATTTTAATGTACTCAAATTTATCAATTTTTTTTCCCTTTTATGTAGTGCTTTGTGAGTTTTAGGAATCCTCTGAGGATTATAGAAATATTATGCTATATTATCTTATAAAATATTTGTAGTTTTGCTTTTTAAAAGTTTAGCTCCTAATAGACTTTGAATAGATTATTTTGTAGTATCAGGTTGGAATCCAGTTTCATGTTTTTTCATAACAATCTTCACTTTTTCCCAGCTAACAGTTATTGAAAAAACCATTCTTTGTGTAAGCAAAGATCTTCAGTGCTACTTCTGTCATATGTCAAGTGTCCATAAATTCATGGCATATTTCTGGTCTCTCTACTCTGTCTTATTAGTTATTTGTTGTATAGTGTCAGTATCGTATCACCTTAATCACATTGAAATTATTAAAAATAATTATTGTTAGGAGGTAAGTTGTCTTTTACCTTAATTTATATTTTCTTGAGGTTTTTTTTTTTTTTTTGGCTTTTATTACCATTTTGTGCTTCCATGCTTCCTCGTACATTTCAGAATGAGCTCCTTAGGTGCAAACAAAACAAAAACCTTTGAGAAATTTGGAAATATTGCATTGAATATATAAATCAATTTGGGAAAATTCAAACTTTTTAATATTGAGTCTTTATAAATGAAAAAATGACTTGCTCTCTTTCTTAGTACAGCACTTCAATGAAGTGTTACTATTTTCTCATATGAAGTCTTTACATATTTCTAAGGTTTTTTTTTCTAGGCACCTAATATTGCAAATATTATCTCTAAGTTTTCTTTTTAAAACTGTTTGTTAGCCAGGCTCAGTGGCTCAGCCTGTAATCCCAGCACTTTGGGAGGCCGAGGCCAGTGGATTGCCTGAGCCCGCGGGTTCGAGACCAGCCTGGGCAATTTGGCAAGACCACGACTCTTCAATAAAAAAATTAGCCAGGTGTGGTAGTGCACGCCTGTAGTTCCAGCTGCTTGGAAGGCTGAGGCAGAAAGATCGCTAGCCCAGCAGGTTGATGCTGGGGTTGCCGTAAGCATGCCATTGCACTCCAGCCTCAAAAAAAAAAAACCAAAAAACTGTTTGTTACTTGTGTGAGGATTGTTGTATATTTCTGTCCATTCCCAACAACTTAGCTAAATATATACATTCTGATGCTTTATCTGTTGAATCTTTTAGGTTTTTTTAAATACACATAGTGAATAATACTTTTATTTTTCCCATTATAATCTATATAGGTTTTGTTTCTTTTTTTCTTGTTATACTGCATCCGCTTGTAGCCCTAGACAAATGATGACTATAAATGACAGTAGCAAATATTCTTGAGTTATGCTGAATCTCATGGGGGAAACATTTAAAGTATAGTATTTGATGTAGAATTTTTTTAAAAAATGTGCATACTATAGAATGAACTTTTTTGGTGTACAGTTTTTAAAAACTTTTAACACATATATATATCCATGTAATCACCACCATAATCAGGATAGGGAATAGTTCCATCATCCCTAAAAACTCCTCTATGTGCTGCCACTTTGTAGTCAAATTCTCTCTGCCGCCCTCCGTCTCCAACTTCTGGCAGTACTCTGATGTCTGATCTGTTCTTAGTCCCTCAAGTTTCATAGATGTTACATAAATGGAATTAAACAGTAACTGACCTTCTGAGACTGACTACTTTCCCTCTGCACGGTGCCTTTGAGATTCATCCATTGATGCATGTAGTCCTTTTTATTGCTGAGTAGTATTCCATTCTATGGACACACCACAGTTTGTTTATACATTCATCCATTGAATTAAGCATGTTTTCTGGCTCTGAAGAATATTCTGCTTCCTTGGACAGGATACTTAACCTCTCTATGCATCAGTTTCTTCATCTGTGAAGGAGACAATAATGGTACCTACATCACAGGATCATTGTGGGGATGAAATGAGTTAATACATAGAATGTACTTAGATTAATGCCTGATGTATAGTTAGTGGTCAGAAAATACCACCCATTATTATTGTATCCAATATTAGCAAAGATTTTGATGTAGAAAAGAACTTGGAAAGTTCAAGGACTAGCAAGAAAGCCAGTGTGCCTGACGTGTAATGAGCAGGGGGAAGGAGTGGTATGAAACGACAGGGAGAGGCATGTAGAAGTCAGGTCATGAAGGGCCTTACAGGATGCAGCAGGGCATTTTGCCTTCACTCTGTGTACAGAAGAAAGCCAAAGATGGGACATGATTCGGTTCGTGTCTTTATAGATCACTTGATCTGCTGTGAGGAGAATCAGTTATGGTGGCGATAAGAGTGGAAGCGAGTACCCTAGCAGTCATCTAGGGGAAGCGAGTACCCTAGCAGTCATCTAGGGGAAAGATGGTGGTGGCTTGGGTTATAGTGGTGGTGGTGGGATGGTGATAAGTGGTTTGATTGAAGGTATGGTTTGGATGTGAACCTCCTGTTGTACTCACAGGTCAGTGGAGTACATTTCCCACAGGAGTAGTAATATATCTAGTCATGATTACCAACAGCAACACCCCTCCCTTGGCATGGCTTTCCCAATGATCTCCCTTACCCACTTTTGAATTGAAACCTTGACTTTCATGCCTGATTTATGAAATCCACTTGGAAAAATAGCCTGTCTTGCACACATTTTTAAATGAGGTCAAACTGATTTCTTTCTTACTCATACTTACGACCTTGAGCACATTTGTAAAAAAACTGGCTTATCCCACAAAAATGTGTACTCACAGCATTTTGCTTTGTGGTTCTCTGCAGCTTGTGCAGTTCTGTGACCCCACGTGCTTAGTAGTTCTGCTGGAAATGAAGTTGTCTTGACGGCTTCACACTCAGCCAGAGCAGTGGGAGTTTTAGTGGTTGGCCAGAGTTCCTCTCTACACTTGGGACTTACTGTTGGAATAAACATTATTAGGCTTAGATTAAAATTGGAACAGAAATTTATTTTTGTTCTTTCAGACTCAATTTGCCCCAGAATCTCTCATCCAAATGACAAATAGTCTTGACTTTCTGCTTTCTGAGGTGATCTAAAGATTAAAATCAGTCCTGGATGATTACTTAGACTTGCATTCAAATGGAGATTTTTTTTTTAACAGAGCTAAAAATAGAGTTCTGTGATCTCACATAGAAAGTTTTCTTTTGTTTTCTGCCCTGTATGCTCTTAACACACCTGTATTTGTTCTCTGTGGGGCCTGAACTTCCAACTCCTCCTTGAAGACAAACACCTGACCCAATCTTTATGTGGAACACAACTTCATGCTATTTTTCTTTTAACCCTATCCTATCTACTTAATTTGGGGCTTTTCATATTTCAAGGTTTGCTAAAAGGAAGGCATCTCCCGTTTATCCTGAGCTACTTGTCTTATCTTGACTCAATTTTTAGCGTGTCTTGTCAGGTAAATATGAAATTGTAGCATTTATTTACTCAGCTTATGTGTAGCAGGGCCTCTGAAGTCTAGGAGATGCTCACTTGAATTTTGTGCTGCTTTATAATTGACTTCTTTTGTGATTTTACAGAATACCAAGCTGCTATTTTACACTTGAAGAGGGAGCACAAAGACGAAATTGAAAACCTGCAGGTATATCTCTTTGATTCTACTAAACTGATTCTGAGACTGGTAGTTCATTGTCTCATGTGCTGAGGTAAATATTTCTCTTGTGTTGAAGTATTAAACTAGACAGTTTGTGCCTGCTAGTGAGTACCGAGTCTATTCTGAGGATAAAAGCCTTGGATTCTGTTTTTAATAGAACTGAATTCCTAATTAAAAACAAGAATACCATAATTGTATTTGACTTGATTGGAAAATGATAGTTTTATTCTTAAAACAGGAAGTAAGATAAAGTATTTACACTTTTACTGTTTATATGAAGTATTTCAGAATTTTTTATGCACAGTGTAAATTATTTTTGTTCAGCTTACTCTTGTTCATGTGTCCTTTTCTGTATGTCTCTTAGCACACCTCTGCAATATGATGTCATGCAGATTAAGGCACTCAAGGAAGGGGCCCTAGGAGGAGGAAGAGTTGTGTTGAGCTATACCGTATCCCTAGGAAGTGCTGAGAAATTGCTGACTCAGTTCTTCTTTGTGAAGCCCACAATGACTGAGGGATCATTTCCCTCACCCTGTCATTTACTTGCCATTCCCTATGTTTGACATTTGCTTATAGTGCCTTTGGCAGGAAGTTCAGAATCTCAACTTCAAATGCTAGATATTGAATCAGGCACTGAGAGTCACAGCAAAATTTCAATAAAAATTTTTTCTCATTTAATGTCACCTCATTACTTGCTAGTTTAATGAATTTATGGATCAAGTTTTTATTAGCAATAAATAATAAAAATGTTTTATTAACAATAAAAAATAGAAATTATACATATTTATGGTGGGCAACATGTTTTGAAATCTTTATACATCCTAGGGTAACTTGATTGAGCTTATTAATATATTCATCCCTTCAGACACGTATCATTTGTAATGAGAACATTGAAACTCTACTCTTCTAGCAGTTTCCAAATATACAGTACATTGTTATTAATGGTGGTCACCGTGTTGTACAATACTACACCACCTTGAATATATTCTTCATGTGTAACTGACGTTTTGTATCCTTTAACCAGCAACCCCTTGCTCCCTTTCCACCTTCCATCCCCTGTTCCCTGGTAGCCATCATTCTCCTCTGTTTTCATAAGTTAGAATTTTTTAGATTCCACATATGAGTGAGATCATGCAGTATTTGTCTTTCTGTGCCTGGCTTATTTCACTGTGCCAGGTTAATCCATGTTGTTGCAAATGATAGGATTTCCTTCTTTTCAAGACTGTACTATTCCATTGTGTATACATGCCACATTTTTCTTTTCCATTCATCCATTGATGGATATTTAGGTTACTAGGCTATCTTGGCTTTTGTAAATGATGCTGCAGTGAACATAGGAGTGTGGACATCTCTTCGACATACTGACTTTATTTCCTGTGACTGTACACCCAGTAAGGGTTTGCTGGGTTGTATAGTAGTTTCAGTTTTAATTTTTTGAGCAGCCTCCTTACTGTGTTCCATAATGGCTGCTAGTTTACATCTCCACCAATAGTGTGCAAGGATTCTCTTATCTCCACATCCTCACCAATACTTGTGATCTTTTATCATTTTTGGTGATAGCCATTATGTAAAGTGATATCTCATTGTGATTTTAATTTGCATTTCCCTGATGATTAGTGATACTGAGCATTTTTTTCATATACCTGTTGGCCATTTTATATGTCTTCTTTTGAGAAATATCTCTTCAGGTTCTTTGCTCATTTTTATTTGTATTTTATTTATTATTACATTATTATTATTTTAGTTAGGTCTCACTCTTGCCCAGACTGGAGCGCAGTGCCACAATCACAGCTCACTGCAGCCTCGACCTTCTGCACTCAGGTGATCCTTCTGCCTAGCCTTCCAAGTAACTGGGACTCACAGGACAGATGTACACCTCTATGCTTGGCTAGGCTAATCTTTTTTTTTTTTTTTTTTTTGTAGAAATGAGGTCTTGCTATGTTGCCCAGGCTGGTCTCGAACTCCTTACTCAAGCAGTCCTCCCACCTTGACCTCCCAAAGTGCTAGGATTACAGGCATGAGCCACCACTTCAGCCCTTTGCTCATTTTAAAAGGACGCTTGTTTATTTCCTTGCTGTTAAATTATATGTGTTCCTTATATATTTTTGTATATTAACCCTTTATCGGATATATTAAATATTTTTCTTTTTAATGAATGATAATGTGCTTTTAAAAATAACTTGAGACAGTACATTGGATTATATATGAACTGATTGCAAGTAGCAGAAAATTATTAGATAAGTAGTATTGTGGTATGAATTCCTGTCAAGTTTAAGTAGTTTGGGAGATAAAATGAGTCAATTTCACAAAGAAACAAAAAAGTGGAAAAGTACCTCTGTCTCCTAGAAGAAAAAGAGAAGAAAAAACCCTTATCTCCTTTGCTGTAAAATGCCCTACAGAGACCTCTCTTTCTTTTTGTTTGTTCTGGTGTGAAAAAGGATTCTCAACTGTCTCAGAGGAACTGACATTGAGGGGGGATAATTTAAGTAACATTGTTAAATAGGTCAGGAAGAGATTCTGTCAGCAGAAGTTTTAACAACTAAGTTATTACAGTTAACACTAGCTTTTCCCAAATTGTAGATCAGCCCTGTGAGAGCTATGACAGCTAAACAATATTCACAGTAATAGTAGATGCTTACAGTTTTTGAGTTCTTACTTATGTGCTAGGCATTGTTCAAAGCACATTATATGTATGAGAGGGTGCCCCAGAAAAACTGGAATTACCTTTTGGAGGGCAAGCCCTTTGTAGTACAGGCTTCCCCCATTAGGTTAGTGTTCTAGGAACCTATAGGTTTTTATCTGGAAGTTTTGAGAAGGTTGCATCAAGATTTGCAGAAGAAGTGTCCTGAGTTGTGACAAACAGGTGACTGATTCTTCTACCATGACAGTGTACCTGCCCACACCTTGCTGAGTGT
>CAUYQG010244121.1:0-36322 GCA_963574415.1 Tarsius wallacei
GCGCGCCTGTAGTTCCAGCTACTTGGAAGGCTGAGGCGGAAGGCTCGCCGGAGCCCAGCAGGTCGAGGCTGCGGTGGCCGGGAGCGGCCACTGCACTCCAGTCTGGGCGACAGAGTGAGACTCCAACTCAAAAAAAAAAAAAAAAAAGAATGGATAAACTGTAGTTAAGTCACACGGTAAAATACTATATGGGAAAGAGAATGAACAAATCACAACTATGTGAAACCAAAATGTTCAAAAAAAGAAGCCAGACACAAAGGTTATACCCAATATGATTTCACCTATACAAAATTCAACACTAGGCAAAACTATCCTTCTATAGGGGCATGAGTGGTGTTCTAGGCTAATGGTCATGTTCTCAATTTTTTAAGTAGGTACTGATTATGTGGGTGTTTTCTTTATGAAAATTCATTGAGTTGTACACTTACTATTTGTATACTTTTAATTTTGTATATTATTTCTTACTTTTTTTTCCAAGAAGAAAACAAAAATAGACACCTCAATGGCCAGTGTTATATGACCTTTTGGTTTTGTGTTTCTGAAAATCCTGAGGCCAGAAATGTTTTCTTTCTTGGGTAGGATTATAGAATTTTTCCCTTACCTAAAATTAAATATAATTATCAGACTATTATAACATATTGGCTATTTTAATTAATATTTTCTGATCTCCAGGAGATCTTTGGACCCAAAGACTTTTTTTTTTTTAAGTTTTATAAAGTTTTCTTCTATTATTTGTTAGATTTTTGTATCTTCCATCTTTCTGGCTGTCTTAACTGACAATCCTAATAAGTAATAATTGAGTCTATTGAATAATTTCAAAAAATAATTTGTCTTTGCTCTGGAAAAATTTCTTGACTTTATTTTGTATTTCACTGATTTAGAATTTTACGAATATTCAAGCTGCTATTCTTAGCTTTCAATTTAGTAACTGTGCTTCTCATCATTTAAAAATATTTCCTGATATCAGATGTTCTTTTAAAATTATTTTCTGCTTTTGATATGGTGTTGAGGATACAAATTAGACAATTTCTAAAAGGTTTCCTTACTTCTTGTGGTACCAGTCTCTTCAGAAGCACTTTCTGATTCATCAGAGTGCTCCTCTCTTTGCATATCAGAAATTCTTCTCCTCTAATTTATTTAATTTTTTTCCTCCATCTGCACATCCTTGTTGAGATGCTCAAAAATGGACGCCAAGATGGGTCCTCGTTACTCACTACATCTTTACTGAGTGCCTACTATTTGTCAGTTTTGCTTCTAGGGGCCAACGATAGAGTAGTGAATTCTCTAGAAACCATTCCTATTGCTGATTTAAAGAAGACTGACATTGAACAAGTGACTACAGGTATGGTGAGTGCTATGAAGGAAAAGAGGATATATTGCAACAGAGGAATTTAACCTAGTCTAGCTGGATGATACATGGAATATCCTGGAAAAACTCTCCAGAGAGGTGATGCTTTAAGCTGAAAACTGGAAATGAATGTCAAAGAGGAGAGTAAAGTCAAGTCACTCCCATATGCAAAGGGGCTCACTAGCTGGTGTGGTTTCCTGAAGTACGCTGTGGTGTTTGATCCTTCCTACATTTTAATGTAAATGTATGTGTCCCACATATGAACTTCAAGGCAGGCAATTTGTCGGGTAGGATGCTGTCCTGATGCTGCAAATATTCACTGTCTGAGAACATGAGTAAAATTTGAAATCCTCTCCCATCATCGGTTGCCAAAGACCTCTGAGGACGGTCTGTAGCACATTGTGTAACAGTGGCCATAACTCTAGCTCCTCTCCAGACAGATCGGGGGCCTGGGATCCTGACCTTGACAGTATCTTACTCCAGCATTGACCAGTTTGCTGTGAGGAAACAGATACCTTCCCTGGGAACTATGTTTGTAGGAAGAGATTCCAGTATGTGTAGAATGTGCAAAGTGCAGTGAGCAGTTGAGAGATAGGTTTGTGATTGAGTTAGTCACAAAGTTGGACCACATCAGGGTTAAATAGGACGTTGTGGGCTGACCTGAAGCCTCAAAACCATGTACAATACATTTCTTCCGGTAAATAGGTCCTGTGATCCAGACGAACCTTGAGAAGGCAGCACTCGTGGGACCCGGACACTTCCTGTGAAGTAGGAATGGCTTTTATACTAAAAATCTTGTTTTCACATATTATGTGAAAGACCATATGCAAATATTGTATGAGGATGATGGGATTGTGGGTGGTTTTCTTCCACTATTTTCCAGACAGATGATCCTGAATTGTGTTTGGAATTCAAATATAAGACAAATTACCTTCAGCATTGAGGCATCATCACTTTTTCTGTTTCTTGAAGCCCTTTTTAGCCAGAGAAGCTTTCCAGTTTCATGAGCTAGCTCTTCCTGTTTTTGCAGAAAGTACCACATCCTGGGGGAAAGACTCACATATGCTCAAGGAGTAGAATGTCAACAGAGAGAATATCTGCACTGGCCTCTTTTCTACCAATGTACACCATTGAGAGTGGGTGCAATTTTAAAAGGGTGGCAATGTGGGTTTCGATCTTCGCCAATACCAGTTATGAGAAAGCTAACTCCCAGTCATAGATAGGAAACTCACTACCCAGCTTTATGGACCTGAACTTCAATAATTCAGTATTAGTGACTCTTCTCTCTGCTCATCTGATGTTTACAGTATCTGTTTGTGGACCAGCTTGCAGCTTGGAATAGCAGGTGCCTGACAGGGAATAAAGCCTATCGCCATTCACTGTCAAAAGTTATGCTGGGGGACGTAATACTTAGAGCAAACTGTCTGATGGTGTACGCATTTCATCCTTGAGACCCTAAAACACCTCTAAAGCAATGCTGTCAAATGGAACATTCTGGTGGAAATTTCTTATATCTCTGCTCTGTCCAATACAGTAACCACTAGCCACATGTGGCTATTGCATATTTGAAATGTGGCTAGTGTGACTGAGAAGTGCATTTAAATTTAGATTTAATTTAAATAAATTTAAATAGCCACAGGAGTCAGTGGCTACTGCATTGGAGAGCACAGCTCTAAAATCTAATCCTAAATTAAGGCAGATCCACATATAACCTTGGGGAGCATCACTACAAAAACCACAGGAAGTTCATCACTGGTGTGGGTTGAGGATGGTGTTCATTACACTACACCTAGAACTTTTTTATTTTTTGCCACACTGCACTACAGTATTTGTATTATATTTATATTATGTATCATTTTGCATGGCACCATGAACCAGAGGATTATGCCTTAAATTACTTGAGAGAATATTTAACATAAAATGTAATATGCACTAATATAATAGAGAAATTACAAGGAAAATACAGTCTAAATGTTTCATATCGCATATAGATTGTATTATATTTATTTGATAACATTATATATATGCTTTCTAATCTATATTATAAAGACAATAACGTAATCTTGGTCTTTTGCTTTCTTTTTTTCTATGAGACTTCATGGGGGAAGTTCTTTCCAGTTTTGAAATCAGGAATAACTGAACTTAGACTGATTTTTCACTTCAAGGATGATAGAACTCATGTATCATCATGTTTCTGAGCATCAGTTGTCGGAAAATTCAGCTCCAAATCTGAGGCCCACCCTTGCATCTACGGAGGCCTTCACAACATCCATCTTATATTTTCACCTCATTCTTGGCTCAGTTGTTCTTTCTCGTTAAGTGGAGGGACAAGCAGTGTTCTCTGAAAATAACTCTGGGTGCTCATCTCGGGTTGTCTAGTAGTGAGCTAGCAGAGACTGGGCAACCCCCACATTTCCCACCTCCAGTAGGAGGAGTTTTGTCAGTTTAACTGATCACAACCACTCCTCATCAGAAGGGGCTACAATTTCCCTCAGATCCCGGCGGCAGCCAAGTGCCGGGATCTCCCAGCAATCGCTGTAGACAGTGTGGCTCCAAGCTCTGTAAGACCATGCCCATGCTTCCAGGGTAAGAATGTAGACCAGAAGGATCCCTCCCCTGGAACACAGACCCACTGTGTGTTCAACAGCCTTGCCCAGACCCTGACAGTTCTCTAGATGAAATAATAAGAGCAGAGGGTACTGAGCCTTTTTTCTTGATCCTCAGTTTGGAAATACCCCTACCCCTTTTCTTTATTCCATATGGCGTGATATTGAGGTATTTGCCTTTATCCTTGCAATATATCTCACCTCATTTTCTTACTTAATCAAATTATTGTATCTTGTTTTGGTGTGTCCATTTTGCAAGCTGCATTAAAACAACTCTTTAGGAAAAAAGGCAACAAAATACCATTTAAATGAATTAAAATAAATAAAGCATGGCAGAATGGGCTCCCCTTCTCCTGCCTACCAGGGCCTCACTTCCGGAGACTGGCTGGAGAGAAACAAGGGGGACTGTCTTTATTCACTGACAGGCAAGTGACAAATCGTCATAGTCTAGGAATCAGGCCCAAATCCCCACCAACCCACAGACTCTGTAGTTGGATTATACTGCTTGGGTCAGAAGTAAAGAACTAATAGAATATTCTTTGGGATTCTAAATTTGTTTTTGCCTATTCCTTGGGAAAGGGTAGGCCTCTTCTCTGCCCATCCTTTCCTTCAGCCGCCCCAACCATTATTTCCATCAGAAGCCTGGAATTTAGAAAAGATTCAATAAATGCTGCTTGTGATTATCGCTTATTGTGCTTTGTCCATTTCACTGTCTCTCACAGCTGGGGCCATTCTGGGACCTGGAAACCTCCTTTTCTACACAAATCTCTGAGGTCAGTATGTGGGTGCCACTATTAGACCACACTGTGATTCTTTAGCCTCAAATAAAAAATACAAGACTTTCCATCCCTCCCACCCTCCCTAAGAGTTCCTCCTTCCCCGTCAAAGGAGACACTGTTTAGGAAAATCAGGCCAAGATTACCCCAGAGAGAAAATATGTTTTGAGTCTAGTGAAGGCCTTTGCTGAGTGACATTAATTATACTCGTTTAGGTTTGACATTATTAATTAACCTTCTCAGCTGTTTATATTGTAGCCTCTTATTAAAACAATATGATTAAAACAAATAATTAAAGAATATTACTACCACCTTAAATATGTACACTATTTTAAGCTTACAAAAGGCTTCTCTCCACAATCTTCTTTAATATGTACACCGATTCTGTAAAGTTAATATGGCAACACCTGTTCTTTATTTCTTCATTTTTTATTGTGATGAAATATATATAACGTAAAACTTACTTTTTCTTTTTTCGTTTATTATTATTATTTTTTATTATAAAGACGTGGGGTACAATTCAGGGTTAGGTATACAAACATTGATCGTGCAGGTACCCTTGTTGATGAGGTCTGCCCTTTTTCTTTTTTTAAGTGTACAATTCAGTGGCATTAAGTACATTCACAGTGTTGTGCAACCATCACCACTGTTCATTTCCAGAATGTTTTCATTATTCCAAACTGAAACCCTGTACTCATTAAACAATAACTCCACATGCTCCTCTCTTCCTGATCCTGATAACCTCTCATAAACTTTCTATCTTTATGAATTTAACTATTCTACTTAGCTTCTATAAATAGACTCATACACTAATTGTCCTTTTGCCTCTGACTTCATTCACTTAGCAATAACGTCTTCAAGACTCGTCCACGTTGTAGCATGTGTCAGGACTGAATTCTTTTTAAAGACTGAATAATATTTCATTGTATGTAAACACCACGTTTTGTTTCTTCGTTCATCTGTTGGTGGACATTTGGGGTTTTTCCTATCTTTCAGCTCTTATGAATAGTGCTGCTATGAACACTGGCAAGCCTAATTCTTATTTGGTAAATACGGTTAAGAGATCCTTCTTGTTCCTTGGAAGTAGAGCAGTGGTTCCCAGCCCTGACTGCAAGTAAGAATGGCTTGGGGGGTTAACCAAACAACCAAAAAATCACATCCGGGCACCACGCTAAAGCAGCAGAGTGTCAGAGTCTCAGAGGTGCAGGATGGTTTAACAAAGTTCTCCAGCCCACGGCTCCCCTCAGCTGGGCTGCTCAGGACCCCTTGTGGGCTTCCTGCTTCAGTTCTCCTCTTTCCTCACGAAAACTCCCTCACAATCGGGGCAGCAGACTCGGAGCCTCCTTGGGGCATGTCAACCCATAACTTGGAGAAGAAAAAATAAAGCAAAGATTTTAAAATCAAAACTCAGGCTTAAAAAAACAAAGAATGTTCTCAATACCATGACGCCAAATGCTGGTTTGTTGGCTAAATATTTGTATCCATTTGTTTCTTGCATTTTAATCATCTCTTTTTAATAACATTCCACAATACAAACAATTGTGTGGGTTAATTCAGCTCTGTTTAAGAAATCTTGTTCTGTATGCCAAAGCGTGTTGTTCTGTCTAGTTAAATGCTCATGCATTAAAATGCTAATAATTAAACTGTTACAATTGACTAATGAACTCTGCCAGCGATAAATGATGGTCTTGTTAGATTCACTGCACAGCCAGCCTCCCTTTGTACTGAGAAAGTTAAAGGTTAAAGCGCTCTTGAAACTAGTGAGTGGGTCTAGAAGCAATTACAATTTTTCCTTGAAACTAATAGTTGCTACAATAATGTTTCAATTCCAACCCAGGAAGAGTAAAAAGAACAAAAGGGGAGAGAGAGGATGACACTGAGCTCTATTCATGGACTAGGATGTAGAGCTTTCTTTGGCCCACAAGGCAGATGGTGTGGTTATTCAGAGTAAAGCCTACTTAGTTACAAACATCCTTCTTGGAACCTCTCGAGAATGCAGACTGGAATGGTGATTTTTCAGGACACAACAGCAAGTGATCCAAGCTTCATAGTACTATTTGGAGCACAAAGGGTAAGCTATGCAGGAAGTTTCTCCCCAACTCTCTGTGTGATTTTGGGGAAGCAGCGTAATCTCTCTGGATCTCAATTTTCTCATTTTAAAAGGAGGATCGTAAGAGCTCTCTATGGAGAATATTTGTTTTGTCCTGCTGAACAGCCAGTTCCCATTCTTTCAGTAATAGCCTCCAATTTTCCGTGCAGAATCCTTTGCTGCTTGGCACTCAGATCACAGGGTTTGGTGGGAGTTATTCCAACCCCCATACTTTAGGGGTGAGCTTGTGACACAGGCCTGGCCAATCAGAGCAGTGCATCTCTCTGGCCACAAATAAGCCTAGTCAGAAGCAGTCAGAGCAAATCTTGCGGTTCTAGGTTCTAGCCAGGGCAATCTAGAAAGAAGCATCCCCTCTGCAGTGCATTGGGTCCTAGAAGGACGTAAGTCTAGAGTGGCCAGGGCCTGGGCCACGAGGAACTTCCGATCAGAAAAAACAGAGCTGAAGTGTATAGGCAGATTCCGGAGGAACCCAGCCTTCCTCTGGGACTTTTCAGAGATATGAGCCCACATTTTCTTTTTATTCGCCCCGTAAGCCAATTTGAGTTGAGTTTCTGTTGCAGGCCACCAACAGAATATCTCAGAGGAAGACTGTGAGTTTTAGGCGAATGAATGTATGTATTGTTCTATAGAAGGGTAGTCAGTAGACAACCAATAAATGGTAATGGATATCATTAAAGGGAAATCAAGAAATTGACCACTATATTTCCTTCTGATGTGCTCTTACACAGATCATCAAAACCATGGGGCAGGGTGAACTTGACCTGTCAGATGTGTCAAAGATGCAAAACTGTACAAATCCAGCAGTGGAGATAAAAACCATGTGGAAAGGCTGGTGGTGAAAAACTACAGGCATTCAGGGTCTTCCTTTCCTGAGGGCCCCATGCCCTTTTCCAAATATCCATGTTTTTCTAGAGAAAATAATGCCTGATTCTGCTGAGAAAATCAACCAAGATCATGAACTCAATTCATTCCCAATATGCCTTAGTCATTCTGCTTGACCTTTGAACTCAAACTTCACAGTGGCCACACTTAACCAACTAACCAGGTTCCAAGCATTTGGTTCAAACTTGCTTTTGGAAGGGTGACATAGAGGAAAAAGCTTAGAATCTCAAATCAGACTACTACCCAGGTGACTTTAAGTAGGTCACTGCCCCTCTCTAAGACTCCTCACCTCTAAGATGAAGATTAAAATCCTTGTCTTCATATCAGAGAGGCTGGGGGAGTAGGTAGAACTATGAGAAAGAATAGTGATTAACCACAGATGTGGAGGCTCTCCAGTTCCCACCGAGTTTTTCCATCTACACGTGTTCATCAAAAGACGATATGAATCAAATATACAAATAATACAAATACAAGGGGAATATTTGTGTCTGCTCGTTCCTTGCATTTTCTGTCTCCCTAATGAGTTAATTTTTGGATAAATATTTACTGAGCATCTACTACATGTGTGTGACCCTGCGTTGGTGCTGGGGATACCACCATGAAAAAACAGGTATGATCTCAGATTTTATAGTGTATAGTCTAATGGGTGCCTCCCAATAAAGCCACCACAATAAATGTGTAGTTACAAACATGATGAGTCTTATGAAGAATGGAGAAGATGTGAGAGAATAAGAAGGCTCTGTGTCTGGATAGTTGTGAAGGGAAGGGCCGCTGGAGCTTTCTGAAGATATAGTGTTTGACCTGAGATGCAAAGAATGAATGAGAGTGTGGTCATGGGTGGGCATGAAGAGAGGTACATGGGCATAAAGGGGAGCCAGGCTCGGAGCTCCTGAAAACAGAGCTCATGTCTTCACTTCTTTATACACTGTCTTGTTTTCCCACCCTACCACCCGCGCCCTCCTCCCCTGCTCCCCCCATAACACCCAGGGCTCCTGGCACAGTTCAGGGCAGAGACTGACTTTTCAGGGGGAATCATGTGGTGGCCCCCTGGGGTCTGTTTACCTACACTCCCATTTTATTCCCTCTAAGATCAAAGTGGGATTCCTTTCCATCCCCGATGAAGTTGGGCATGAACAAGCAATTGGCTTTGACAGGTGGGATGTGGCCAGAGGTGATGTGGGTCATTCCTGCAGAAGCTTGAGGATCTGGGGCCCAGTTCACCATGCTCCCCACCCCGCCTGCCACCGACTGGATGTGTTCTGAGTGAGGTTCTGTGCATCTGGGTCCCCAAGGAAGAATGCTGACACACATGAAATATGAGCTAGAGATGATGTTTGCTATACTCAGGCACTGAGATGTTATGTTTTGTTTTGACAGCATTGTTCAGATTATAATATACTATACAATTATAATATGATGGTGATGTTGAGGGTGTGGAGAAGTGAAACAGGAAAGAAGGTGTATTATTGGGGTTGCTGCTGTAGATCACGGGGTCTCAGCTGCCTGAACCTCAGGGAAGACTGCCTCCTAAAATTTTCTGGCTAAAGGACAGGACCTTGGAGCACTTATCCACAGGCTCTGTCCTCTATTGCTCAAGGGTTGCCCCAAGTGGGGCTCATTCTCCCACAATTCCACACTGCACTTGCTGGTGGACTCAATGAGAGCCCCTGACTTTGGAGAAGGTTCTGAAGCAGAAAAGGTGGGCAGACCCTTGAGATGGTATTTTGCCAGCATGCAGAGAACTACCCACTGCTTTTGGTGACATCAAAGATAAAGTCAGAGACAGCCTGAGGGGATGTGACACAAGACACCAGCAGCATCTGCCACAGTCTGGCTTGCTGCATTATCACCCCTCCTTTTCACATGTGCCTTGAAAAGAGCCTGAAGGATGAGGTCACACAGCACTGAGGATGCTGACCATGAAAATCCGAGAAAGGTGCTGCTTCGGGAACTAAAGGTAGCTGAGTTCTAATGTCACCTCCTTCAAAAAGTCCTCTGGTATTCCTTCTGCTGAAATACTCTTTCTTCCCTCTGAACTCTCTTTCTGTTCCCAAGTAGAGCTGTCTGCTCTGCCCATGACTGCCCATGAGCTTCCCTTGCTAGACTGTCATAGAGTTGAAGGCAAGTTCTTACTGGCTTGTGTTAGAAAGCACTTTCACAATCATTACTGCAATTCCACTGATCCTCTCTATCAGGCTGCATCAAGAGGGAACCAATAGAAGACATACAGTTGATTTTAAGGCCCCCAGTAGCTTTGTTCCAGTTTTTAGAGGACCACTCCCTGGCTGGCATTATTTGGATAATGTTATATTCTCCATTTTGGGTTGTGACCCCACATGGTCCATCATATCTGGGCAATCAGTGGGAAGATGGGGAAGTACAAACTCCCATCTCTCCACTCTTGGAGTCATGACCACCAGCTGGCACATCCTCCTGAGAAGCCTGGGTTCCTGCTCAAGACCCTTTCCTGGGGGAGAATCAGACAGAGAGGAGAAATGAAGGGCAAGGCTGACACAACTCAAAAGCGTGTAGAGGGACAGTTGTACCTGCTAGTAATTCCTCTTCACCACCCATCTTAGCTCAGTCCTGACTTCCTTAGGGCGCACTCCCCGCCCCCAACTAGGTCAGGCCAAAGCCTTTTGTTGTCGTCTTTGCTGACACCAAGTACTCCTCTTTTGTGGCATTTGACACAATTGCAATTTTATAGTTTTTCATGACTCTTTAATTCATAGTCCTTCATAAAATGAAAAACTCCATAAGGTCAAGAACCATGTCTCTTTTCCTTCCTTCCTTTCTTCCATCCATCCATCCATCCATCCATCCATCCATCCATCCATCCATCATCCTATCCATCCATCCATCTTCCTATCCATCCATCCATCCATCCATCCATCCTCCTACCCATCCATCCATCCATCCATCCATCCATCCATCCATCCATCCATCCATCTATCCTCCCATCCATTCATCCATCCATCTTCCTATCCATTCATCCACCCAGCTTCCTATCCATCCATCCATCCTCCTAGCCATCCATCCATCCATCCACCCATCCACCCATCCACCCACCCATCCTTATATTTCTATATCCACCCAAAATAAATATTTTTAAGTGCCAACATGTGCTAGGCACCGATGTGGCCACTAGGGAAACTGCAATGAACAAAGCAAAATATCTTTGTGTATGGAGCTTACATTTTTATGGAAAGAGAGAGACAATTATTAAGTCAAATAAATATAGAGAATGTCAGGGATAATAAGTGCTATGAAGAAAAATAAAGTAAGGTTGGGGAGAAAGAGTGATAGGCAAGGGGGTGCTCCATCATCAGGACTTCTGAGAAGCCTACAGACTGACTTCTAGAAGTCCTGGCCATTACTGGTCACCAGCTGGCAGCCCACTCTCTCCTGAGACCCCTGGGCTCCTGCTTCTGTCCCCTTCTTAGGAAAGAAAAACGTAAAGAGAGAGAAATCAGGAGTGAAATTCTCAGCATGCTGCAGAGTGCTTGGCATATAGTAGGCACTCAATGAATATTAGCTGAATGACTGCATGGATGAATAGGTGGATGGATGAAGAAGTGTTGCTGTAAATTCTGGGGTGGGCTGGAGGCTGAGAGCAGCCCCACCCCCATCCAAAGGAGGTGGGTGTTGGGAATGTGAGTGCCTCACCCTGACCTCTGCCTGCTGCCTGTGAGGGACACTCTGAGAAAAATGAGACACATTTGGGTGGCACCTAGAGGACTCCCTGAGTCTCCTGAAACCCTCTGACACCCAACCCCACTTACTCACTGGCACAAAAGACAATGAAGTCAGAACCCAGAGTCAGTGTCCAGGCTCAAAGCCTTGAAGCAAAGGGTAGGGTCCCAGGGTGACCCAGGGTGAGGTTCAAACCTGGGCAACCACAGAAATGCTTCTTCCTAGATCCACTGGAGTACAGCAAGGGCCCAACTGGAAGCCACAGTAGAAGTTAATAAGAAAGCCACACTGTGTACTTAATGACGTTTTTAAGACAATTATGAAACAGTCTCATTGATCATTTGTTAACATCCTGAAACCTTTACAGATTAAATTTATTAAAACAAAAACAACTCTCACAGTCTGTTAACTCCATAAATATGTTTTAAATTTGGTTTTGAATGCAACAATAAGCAGCGTGTGTGTGCACGTGGGCACACAATTCAACGTCACTACTTGGAAACAAGCTGCTCTGCATTTGAATGGCGTCCACCTGCCCCTTTGCAGAAACACTGTCTGTTTACAATGTCAGCGTCAGCCATCCCAACTGGGGGAGGCAGCAGCCTGGGTAAAGTTGCCCAGTGTGTCTGGCCCTCCTGGGCCCACAGGGCGGTGACTCTTGATGTGCCACCCCGCTCAGGAGTAGCGGTTGTGGTGGGGCGGAATTCGTGGCTGATGATGGCAGCAAGCAGCAACAATGGGAAAGGGACCATGTGAATGCAGCCATCCAAAGCCCCAGGAGGCAAAGGCACCCAGGAACCAGAGTTGTGAGGCCTCACCAACGAGGGATGCTGAAGCAGTGCCAGGCTACCTGGAGAATCTGGCAATGTTCTACTACAGTGAAGGGCTGTTTTCTTTTATGCCAGTGACATGGAAACAGGTCCACAGGAGGGGGCTCTGTAAGATCCATGAATTGAACTGCTGAGCCATTTCCACACCAGCCAAGTCCATTCTTAACTTCTGTTTTAGGCACCCTGTTTGGAGAATGATGCAGGAACCCTGGAAAGAGGCCAGAGGGAGGTGACAATCACGTGGAAGTGACGCAAGGAAGCAGGGCTGGGATGTAGAGAGATGGGAAAGACTTAATAAGTAACCACTTTCAAGTCTGCAGAGGATTCTTATAAGTGTGTGGCTCACCAGACTTATTTCCACAGATAATAATGGTGAACTCGTTTAAGTATTTATTTTTTACAGAGCTGGAGGAAATTAAGTTAGACCTGAGGAAGGCTGTCTTGAGGTAAAGGTTATTTACCATCACAGTAATCCTCTGATGGAGGTTGTAGGATCTGTCTCTTCCTGAAAACCCTTAAACTGTTTTCTGAACAACAAGTCACGCCTTCACTGCAAAACCAAGACCCAGTCTGGTCTGACAATTAATGAACCCAAAACCCTCCCTTCTTGTTTCCCATCTTATGTTTCTGTATAATTACATTTCTTGTAGTCAAATATATCTGTGCTAAATTTTTACTTTCAAATAAAGACTTTTTTTCTGATTACATGCGTCTTCAGCTCATTTGGAAAATACAGAAAATCATAAAGCAGAATAACAATGGAAATACTCACTCATATAGGTTCTTCCCAGTCTTTCTTTTCTGGATACAAATACATAGAATTTTTCTATGTAAGGATCTGTACCTTGAATTTTTTTAACTTACTCCTGCTATAGAATTACTCTCCACGTTCAAAAATCTTCAAACCTTTTTCCATATCAAATAACATTTTTTCTTTTTTTTTGTTTACAAGTAAAATACCATACAAAGTAACACAACATCGACATATTTCAGTATAATAGAAAACATTGAAGGTACCACCCCTCCCCTAAGCCCACCCTCCAAGATAATCACTGTGGACTGTTTTAGGCACATCCCATCATCCAAAACATTTTGGATGGTCATACCACGCTTTCTTTACTTCTCTATCCGCATTGTTGAGCCTTTACAGCTTTAGTTTTCACTGGATTTCTGGTTCTCTTCATCTTCACGTATTCACTGTTTGTTTGTTCATTCATTCATTAACGGTTGTGCAGCAACCTGTACGCTGTTCCAGGTAAAGAGAATACAGCGGGGAACAAAACAGACAGAACCCCATGGCCTTACAGGACTTACAGTTCAGGAAAGGGAAAGGAGACCATAACCAAGGAAAACATATAGCCTGGCAGATGGTGGTATGTGTCACGGAGAAAACCTGACAGGAAAGGTGGCAGAGAGCACAGATAGGGCTGTCTGGAGGGGCTGCCCTGTGAATTCCTGGGCCTGAGCAGTGCACCAGGTCTTGACCTCAGTCAAGGATCCCAACTGACCTACTCACGGTCCTGTGAGGGCCTTATACCTTTCTCTCTGGGAGAACAGTTATGGACATCTCATGCCTGATCTCAACCTTTCTCCTTGCCCATTTCTTTCAGAGTTGAGTCTGGAGAATTTTACCTCATGTTTTTTCTTCCACATGAAAACTTTCTGGGAACTAAAACTAACACCAGCTGTTTATCTTGCCCATTTTCTTGCTTGCTCAGCACGTATCACAATTATAACAACCCAGGCTGACTGGCAGAGACCAAAATCCCCACGAGTTGAACTGAGTCACTCCCTCAAGACCTTGATTCTGCCTCAGAAAACGGTGCCTCAGACTGGGCCTTCCACAGCCCCAAGACCTAAGCGGGCCAGTAGTGTGGTTCCAGGTGGCCAGATGGGGAAAACAGGCCATGCTGTCCTTGTCTAGCCATCAAAGGACCCCAAAGGGCATATTGCTTTCCCTGAGTCTGCATGAGGAATGCATTCCACCCGTATCACACTCGGGCCTCACCTAGACTCTGACAGGAGACACCTGTAGTGCCTCACACAGGTTACCCGAGGCGGGTCCCAGCTGCCTGGCCCAGAGTCCTGAGAAAGTGCCCGTGTGGCCCTTCCCCACACTGGAGGACAGCCAGCGGCTCAGAAGCCCACCTGTTTGGATAACAGAGAATCACTTGATGCTTCACTTAAAATCACCAGAGAATGAGCATATCGGAGCATTAAAGACTGTCAATTTGATACTTTTCAGAATATGTCCTCTGCAAAAAAATCGGTTTTTAAAGTATTAAGATGCGGAAAGGAAAAGCTGACTGTCTCCCTCAACCCCCAGCCTCCCTTGAGTATCCAGGCCTGGATGGAGGTGAGTCTCCCATAGGGCTCTAACATATGTGCATGTTTTTAGGAATTGTATTGTTTTCATGGAGTGTGCATGTATTTAGGAACTGTATGCATGTACTTAGGAATTTTATTGTTTTCATGGAGATGAAATCCTACTTTATAAAATTCTCTTAACCCACCTTACTTTGTATGCTTGATGGCTCTACAAGTCAATGAATCTGAATTGACTTCCATCTATTTTTTTATGCTTATACATACCCACACCTGTATAATTGGCACATTTAGGATCTTATTACATATAATGTTTTTAAGCATAGCCTTTTTACAGACTTGTTTCCCCCACTACTTCCCCACCACTCATCTTTCCCAATTTATGCTCACAGCCTGTTTTGTGTCCTCCTGTACCTTGCTCTATGCTTATATAATCATATACAGACATACGTGTAAACACATGTGCAAGATACATACGTATACGTATTTTATATACACTATTGCATCTTGCTTTTCTCATCGATATATCACAGAAACCCCCTCAAATCAAACCATGGAGCTCTCATTCTCTCACAGTGGAAATGAACCCTAACTTACTTGAACAATTCTCCCACTAAGGAAGAATTTATTTTATAAATAAATAAAATGTAATTTTATTTTTTGACCATGATAAACAGTGCTCTGCTAAACACCTTTATGTGTTTATAGGTAGACATGTAGCTTTAGGCAACCGTGCTTCTACTTCTCAGGAATAAATTTCCAGGAGTGAAAATATCTAGACTTTGGGATAATTTAAGGCTTAAAAAATTTAAGGGAAATAAAGTAGAAAAGGAAAACAAATGATGCATGTGATGTAAGCCCTAAGATTGGAGCGTCTGAGGTTGGGACACTGTCCATGATCTCATTTTTCTACCCTCATTCCTAAGTGGTTTCAAGTGTTCCTTCTGCCACCTGTAGTCAGAGTCAGAGTAATGGGGCCCAAACTACTCAAATTCTCCCTGAGGCTAGTATTGGAAAAACAAGCACTGCAGTAGGAGGTAGGGGTCCTTACTCGAAAAGTCACCCAGCTTCCTGCACCTTTCTGTCCCTGCGTCTCCAAAGGAACCCAGCAGAGCTGCCGCAGAGGGCTGCAGTGGGGATCCTCATGACTCTGTCAGGAGGTGAACTTTGGGAGGCTGCAAAGCATTGTGTCCCAGCAAAGGTCACTGTTGGCACCAACTTGAACCTGTTCTCTCAGAAGCCTTGGCAGAAGCTCAGCTCCAACTAGGGCCTTCAGCTCCTACCCATGCATACTACGGTGGCCTCAATGGAATATTTGGCTTCACTTAAAGTGACTGCTTGAAACATGGGTTCTCTCTTTTCTTTGACGGGAAAAATTACTGCAAGTGAACAGCATAGTCACCTTCCATTTTAACATCAACAAATGAATGAGTCACGATGGATGATAAGGACATAATTACAAATACTTAGGGTGACTTAGCAATCTTTTTTTCAAACAGGCTGATACAATCTCAGCCCATCTCTTTGGCAATGTTGTTCATTAACCACAAAACTGACGAGGATGAGCCTGGAGGTTGGATAGGGCGAGGACAGGCAGGTGTCCAAATACTTGTCCCACATACACAATTGTCTCAATTCCTGCTTAGGTTTTATAAATAACAAGTAACATTTCTTTCTCATAGTTCTGGAAGCTGGATAGTTCAAGATCAAGATGCTGGCAGATTCAGTGTCTGGAAAGGGCCCGCTTTCTGTTCCATAGATGATGTCTTCTTGCTGTGTCCTTACACGGAGGCAGGGGCAAGGAAGCTCTTGGGTATCTCTCATATAAGGGACTAATCCCATTCATAAGGACTCTGCCCTCATGACCTAATCACCTCTCAGAGGCCCCATCTCTAAATACCACTCCCTTGGGAGTTAGGTTTTCAACATATGAATTTTGGAGACACACAAACATTCAGACCAGAGGAAGAGTGGAAGCTTGGACAGGAATAATATGCTAAAATTTGGCACAACCCCTCCCTCCCCCACCTCCACCCTTCACATATACTGCAAAGGGTACCACTGCTTGCTATAACCTGGGGAGAGTGGGTAGAGCCATGTTTGCTTTTGAGACAATGGAGAGGAAAGGTGGTTTCATGCAGCCAACTCCATAGAAAAGGTCCCTGGCACATTGACCAAAATCTCAAAGCATCACAGGACATCCTGGCAAAAAAACAGGAATGAGTGAAGGGACCTGGACTCTGACCATTGTTCTGCCACCAATAGCTTGAGGACTTACATGCAGGCCACTCACTTCTCCAGGCATACTGGAGCATTAAAAACTTTGCCTGGAAACTGAAGTCATTACACTGAATGACTTCCAAAGCCACTCTCCACTATGAAACTCCAGGGTTTTTTTAAAAATGAAAAATAACATTTTTAACATAACATAAGCAATCGTATTTCTTATAGAGAAATCAGAAAATACAGGTGGGCCAAAAAAAGAAATTGGAAAAAGTAATAAACCTGAAACCATATTTCTGAGCAGTAAGCATTCCTAAACTCATATATAGCCATTTAGACCTTTTAAAATAGGCATATGTATCTCTTTGTATTTATATATAAAATACATGCTTCTAGTAAACAAGGAGTCATACTAGATGCATAACATTATAATATACCAATCTTTAACTTAACACGCCACGTGAATTTTTCCATATCACAATCAATCCCATTAAAATGCCTGTTAAGTACTTCAGGGTATGGATGTTCCAAGTTTGATCAATGCTGGACATTAAAGATGTTTTGCGTTTTCCACTTTAAGCAATAATGCTGTGATGAACATCTCAGTCATTATCTCTTCACACACACCCAGCAATTATGTCCTTCATTGTGATTGTCAGAAATGTGTAAATAGGTAGTGTGTCCTAAGATCAGAGGCTAGGGTTGGTCCTACATGTCAGGTGAGTGAGACGCTCCTAATTGTGTCTCTTAGAGGACCCGCCGGGTGGTGAAGTGCTCATGAGATGTGTCCCAATTTCAAGTGCTCTAGAGCCTGCAAAAGCTTTCAGAGATGTGCCTTGAGTTTCCATGTTATTGAGGGGGAGGGGCGCAATCTTGTGTTGCCTGGAAATTAAGAGATTGTTCTTTGATAACAATCGCTGCCCAACTATTCCCCGAGGGAAGATCTAAAGGGTTCTCCTTCATTGATTCTTGGAATGCCATTCCATTACTCTCCTCATTAGGAAAGGGGAGGAATAAAAATGAGGTTTCATAAACAAATACTTGCAAGATTACTGAGATAATATGTGAAGGACATTCGAGTGCCTTCATGAATAAAAAAACAATGTGGAATAAGAATGGAGCCAGCGGGTTCTGATAACTCATCACATGTTGGTAGTGCTAGTTCCTTAAGTATGGCTTGTTCTGTGCTTTAGGAGTCTGTCTGTACCTATTTCACAGCTGGCTGCCCTCAGGACACAGAGGTCCAAGGCTATGCAAGAGAGCCTCAACAGAGCTGAGAGCTCATCTCTCATCTGTGGGTGACCATCCCTGCCTCACCGGCTCGACTGCTGAAAGGTTGGAATGAGGTAACGTCTCAGAATGTCTTTGTAAACTATAAAATATTATATGTCTATGTGAGAGATTACTATGACTTATAAAGTTAAGTTATAGCAAATTTTAAATAAAAAGCTCAAGTGGCCAAGCTGCAGAACGCTAACTTTTCATATTCATTTTTCCTAATAGGACAATAATAAGAATCATGAACATGTATTGAATTCTGCTGTGGGATCTAAGTGCTTCTATGATGTTAACCCATTTAATGCCCACAAAAGCTGTGAGGTAGATGCTATGATTATTCCCAGCTTACTGATGAGAAAACTGGGGCACAGAGAGGCTAAACAATTTATACAAAATCATACCATCTATGTATGCCAAGCTGGCTGGCTCTTATGGTCTACGGTGAATTCCTAGATCACATAGAAATGTGTGCAAACCCCCAAAAGAGGTCTTGGGCTTGATCTGACCATTAATGTGCCTTCAGATAGGCTAAACCAACCCAGAGATTTGGCCCTCTTTTGCCAGAACAGAGGACTGGCTGGGGTCCTCCAGCAAGCTGTGGTCTCTTCCAGAACAAAAAGGGTTAAGCTGACCCGTGATCCAGAGGACCCTGTGATATTTTCCTTCTGTGCCACATATGTAGATGCGCTCTGAAGATGACCATCTCCCTCATTGGAAACCATGAATTTTTATGAAGCCAGCCCAGAATTCCCAGAATTCAGTCGGGTGCACTTTGCAGACCCTAAAATGCTGTCACCATGGAAGGTTTCATTGCTTGCACCTGCTAAAACATTTGAGGCATTTGAGAGGCAGTGAAACACATTTGCTTTTCATTTTATCTGACTTTGGAAACCTTTGAAGTGTTTAATAGTAGAGCCCAGGAAAGATCTCCGCCTCTTAATCATTTACGCGTAAGGCACATTCTCGGCTGGTAGCCTGTCAAGCAGAAACTGAGCTGAGCCTAGTTTTATTAAGTGTCACATGCCCAGTCACTGTTCATTAAAGGTGTTTTAAGGTTTGAATTATGTAATTTATGAGAAAAAGAAATAAAAATTCCATTGTTTTATTAATATGCAGCCCAGGATCTCTTGCTTATAACAAACTTGAAGGAGTGTTGGGCTAAAGGGCATGAGGGGAGGCTGGAGGTGGCCTTCCCAGCTTCTGGCCTCCCACGTACACGCTGCCTAACCCCCCCAGAAGCCAGACAAGTGGGCCGAGCTCTGGGAAGGGGTCACCTGCCACCCCAACTTGTCCTTCAGGTTTCCCGTTTCCTGAGACCTAATGTAACAACAAAGCTACATTTGTCCTCTCTTTCCATCTCCTCTGCCTCTTTCCCAGAAAGGTCTCAGAAAAACACACAGCAGGAGAAAACATTCCTGGAGTGACCCCGGGTGACTTGGGAATCACAGTCATTGAGACTCCTGTGCTTGTCTCTCAAGAGAGCTGGAAAAGTGCTGGGTGCTGGACACTTGTCCTTGTGCCAGGCCCTCGACCGCCTGCTCTAGCTAAATAATCTTACCGAATCCTGACCATGTCTGAAGGGAAGGCGTGACCCCATTTTACTGAAAAAGAAACAGAGGAGCTGGCCCCAGAGAGACCTAGGTCCTTTCCCCTCTGGCAAAAAGGACATTCTAAGCCCAGATCAGCCTTCTTGGAATCAATCCATCGGACCTGCCAGGAGGTGTGGGTAGACAGGGCAGTGAGTGCCTTATCTGGTCTTGCAGGTCTGTGCAGAGGCCCAGCAGTCCCCCACAGGGTTAGCTGTCTTCATCAGGGACATTTTCCTTCTAGAGATTCTCAGTGTGTCATCAGAGCCTTTACAATTTCTAGTCCAGTGGAGGATTTGCAGGAGGTTTGGTGGGAGCCTAGCCCCCTCCACACAAGGTCCCATTTCCCTCCCCAGCTTCTGAACCAAGGACACAGTCTTACCTGCCTTAGGTGGCTTTGAAATCCTCCAGCAGCTGTTCCCTTATTCGGTCTCCCTCTGATCATCAAATAAAGCACTCAGAGGGGAAAAGCCATTTTCCAAAATGTGGGCAGCCCTAGAACACTTAGACCTTGGTTGGGATCTGTAAGTTCGTGCAGCTGAAGGTATTTCTCACCCTCCACATGCCCCCCACTTTCTGCCCACACAGAGAGAATAAAAAACTTGATATCTGAGTGTTTTTTAAAAATCAAGGGACTCATGTATTACAGGTGCCAGGTTGCACCAGGTTTTTCCCCTTTGGCTCAAATTTGTGAGTTTTTATTTCTTTAAAGGAGATCTCAGGTGCTAAGGCTTGTCTAAGACATCAGGCAGGAATGGTGTAGGGTTTTTAAAAACAGAGGGCCTTCAAAATGAGGGGTGGGTTTCATTCTCCTGTCTGTGGTCAGCCAGTTTTCCCAGTACCATTTACTGAATAGGTTCTCTTCTTCCCAGTGGTTGTTGTAGGAGGCTTTGAAAATCAACTGTAAGTGGATCAAACACCTAAACATAAAACCTCAAACTATAAGATTCTTAGAAAACACAGGAGACACCCTTATAGACATTGGAATAGGCAACCTATACCTGATTACAACCTCAAAAGCCCATGACATAAGAGATAAGATAGACAAGTGGGACCTCATCAAACTGAAAAGCAAAGCAAAAGAAACCATCAAGAGAGTGGGCAGACAGCCCACAGAATGGGAATAAATATTTGCCAACTGTTTATCTGACAAAGGCCTAATATCCAGGATCTATAAGGAACTCAAATGTGCTAAACGGAAAAAAAACAAATGAGCCCTACAAAAGAAAGTGGGCAACAGACATGAATAGAGGGTTTTCAAAAGAAGACATATGAACAGCCAACAGATATATGAAAAAATGCTCAGCCTCACTAATCATCAACGAAATGGAATTCAAAACCACACTGAGATTGCCACCTAACTTCAGTCAGGATGGCCATAATCAATAACTCAAAAAACAACAGATGCTGGTAAGGATGCAGAGAAAAGGGAACACTTCTACACTGCAGGTGGGAGTGTAAATTAGTACAGCCTCTGTGGAAAACAGTGTAGCAGTTTCTAAAAGATCTAGAAATTGACCTTCCATATGACCCTGCAATCCCCTTTCTGGGAATATACCCAAAGGAACTCAAATCATTCTACAAAAAAGATACCTGCACATGCATGTTTATTGCAGCACTACTCACAAACCATGGATCCAACCGTGCTGCCCATCAAAAGTAGACTGGATAAAAAATGTGGTACATATACCTTATGGAGTCTTATGCAGCCATAAAAGACACAATTATGGACTTCACAGCAACTTGGATGGATTTAGTCTGTCATACTCAGTGATCCATCACAGAAACAAAAAACTAAGTACCACATGGTCTCACTCATTAGTGGAGCCTGAACATTTATCATAACACTACAAGAAAGGGGCTGGAAGTAGCAAGACACTGCCAGGGGAGGGAGGGAAAGGGGAGGTGCATAATATTACCAAGCATACCTAATCCTAAACCAGGCGAAGTGAGGACCAATGGGAGGCCCAAACTTCACCTGTATGATGACCACTTATGTACCTAATCCTGACTTGTACCCCACATCTTTAAAATAAAATAAAATACAAAGACATTTGCCACCAAAAAGTAATAATACTAATAAAATAATAAAATTAGGGGTGGGGTGGGGGCAGGACAGGGCCAGAACTCCTCTGTGAACTCCCATTTGGGGAACTCCACCCTCCCAGCAGACCCCAAACAGGAAAGGCCCTGTGTGCAGGAGGCGAGGTGGCGGGCCAGGTTTTACAAATTGATGTCAATCATTAATCCACTTAATCTGAATGACTGATATGCAACTGATATTCTGATAGTGCTAGCTGCTGGCAATCTGGGCTGTAGGAGCTGTTGCTTTTGATCTGCCAGCTTGATTTCCAGTAGCCGTAAAACCACAGACCTCTGCTGGGCCACAGGCCAGAGAGTTCTGACATCTCTGGAGTCTTGTGGGAACTCTGAGCTGCTCGTCTGCCCTGATGTCGAGCGAGTTCTGAGCAGTGTCTCTAGAAGGAGTCATCACGAATCTATCAACTCATTAACTCTGCACACATTTTCAGCATGGGTACAGCCACTGAGACACAGAGCAGAGTCAGTTATTTCAGTCAGTTGGAGAGTTAGGTAGGCGAACAGGCAATTTGAGCACACAGGGTCTGATATGTGCCTGGAGACGGACATAAAGGCAGCTGTGGAAGCTTTCAGGTGGGGTAGTTGGGGAAGACTTCCCAGAGGAGGTGACACCTAAGATGAGACTTGAAGCTGGTGTAAGAGTTAGCTGGGAGATGAACAGAAAAGCACAGGCTCGGAAGGACCTTCTAAACCCTGGGAAGGAGTCTGGAATTTTGTCTGATGGTAAGGGGAGCCTTTGCTGTCTCTTAAGAAGGGGTGGGTTACATAAGCTGATTCATTTTCTAGAGGACAAAGCATGGGGAGAGGACTGGAGGAGGAACGAGAATGGGAGCAGGGAGAGCAGGCTGGAGTGCGACATTAGCAGGGATGCTGCTGAGAGGGCATTTGGGGATGAAGCAAAGCCTGGCTTGGGCACGTGTGCTGCCAGGAGGTATAGGGAAGATCCTACCAGCAGTCCCGGCCCAGGAACATGAGATCTCCTGGACCACGAAGGCGGGCCCCGTGCCATCTGTCAAAGCCCGAACTCACTGAACTCCTCAGAGGTAGAAACTCTCAAGGAGGTAAAGACAGTCCCAGGGAAGACAAAGCTCAGAAGACAAATGGGGAAGGGAGCTCCTTCCTCAAGTCTCATAAGATTTAATGAAGGCTGGGCTCAGTGGCTCAGCCTGTAATCCTAGCACTTTGGGAGGCCTAGGTAAGTGGCTTGAGTCCACAAGTTCGAGACCAGCCGGAGCAACTTGGCGAGACCTCTTCTCTACAAGAAATAAAAAATTAGCTGGGTGTGGTAGTGTGCACCTGTAGTTCCAGCTACTCGGAAGGCTGAGGTGGAAGGATCGCCAGAGCCCAGCAGGTTGACACTTGGGTGGCCATGAGTGTGCCACTGCACTCCAGCCTGGGCAACAGAGTGAGACTCCAACTCAAAAAAAAAAAAAAAAAGATTTAATGAAACTATAGTGTTGGATAGCTTTGGAGGTGGACCACCAAGGAAATATTTTCCCCTTGGACTCTAGACATGCGACAAGTAAAAGCTGGCCCAGGACAGCTGTGGACGGCTGTATAGGCTAGACACACAACCAGGTGGCCATGGCGGTTGAACCTGTGTAGCATATAACTTCTTGTCAAGCATCAGGATGCCTCAGCCTCAGTGTTGGAGACTATTCTTTCTTTCAAACTATGAGTTTAACATGAACATCATGTAGCAACCATTTTTTAAAAAATGGAATACTTACTATGTGCCCGTTCATGGCATGCTCACTTGATTTCCCCATTTCCGAGAAGTGGTCTTCATGATGTCCATTTTCACTGATGAGAAAATTGAGGCTCAGAGAGAGTCAAGTATTGCTGCAAGGCCACACAGCTAAGCGGAGGAGTCAGGACGTCAAAGTGCGACAGGTAGGCCCCGCTGTGGCCAAGACATCCTTTAAGGGTTGTGGTGAGGGACACCCAGATGGGGGCTGGTGAAGCATCCAGCTCTGCTGTGGCACTCAGCAACGTGAGCAGCACAAATCACAGCATCCTGACACCATCTCCCAAAAGGTGACATTTAGCATCCTTTTGGATGATGCTTTACTGCAACAGACTGCTTTGCCCTGGGGGTGGCCGGAAAGACAAGGAGCCCCTTCTGGTTTCATAATAAGTTACAGGGGAGGGTATTGAGGAAGAGTGAGGTGCTCTCTGTGTGCGGAGTCCTACTCTGGGCTGCTGGCCAGCACCTTCCTTTACCAGGCTATTTAACAGAAAGGCACTGTCCATCAGCCTGGGTAGCTTGTTCCTGATTTCTACACGTCATTTTGACAGTGCTCCTCACTTAGATGAATCCACTTATCCACCTTTTGCAGAGGACCAAGTGTGGGGCTGCCTGCAGGTGAGCCTGGGAGGGGAGGGGTTGCTTTGCCTGGCCTACCTCTCACTAGTTCCTCTAACTAGTTCCAGCAGCAGCTGAATCATAGGAGCCCATCTACTGGAGCCACCGGGAGCCAACAGGATAGACCACCTCTCCTGTCATTGTCTGCTCCACAGGTATTCCCAGGGCGATGGGATAGCAGTTGCATGAGATAAGAGCCTTGGTGAATGCTGACCTGACAGGAGCTGAACGAAATGGGGGGAGTGTGGCTCACCATTCACCGGGCACACATCACACAGCATTCTGACACCATCTCCCAAAAGGTGACATTTAACATCCTTTTGGATGATGCTTTATTGCAACAGACTACTTTGCCCTGGGGGTGGCCAGAAAGACAAAGAGCCCCTTCTGATTTCATAATAAGTTACAAGGGAGATGGAGGTGGGGGGTTAGTCTGTATTCTGTGCTGGACCCTTTGCTAGGCTCCTTGGTTTTGTGTAGCCCTTCTGGCCACCCTCTGGGCTAACCATATAACCCACGTTCTACTGAGCAGAACACAGGCTCACAGGCTGAACACGCTGTCCAAAATTTTGGCAGTGGATTCAGGTGCTTACTCCTGACTCATGCCAAGGGGTGTCCTTTTCTCGTGGCTATGGGGCCTAACCCAACAGATGGGGTTCAAGCAGATGGGGTTCATTTTATTTTATTTTTTATTTTTATTTTTATTTTATTTTATTTTTTTTGAGTTGGCGTCTCACTCCGTCGCCCAGACTGGAGTGCAGTGGCCGCTTCCAGCCACCGCAGCCTCGACTTGCTGGGCTCCGGCGATCCTTCCACCTCAGCCTTCTGAGTAGCCGGAACTACAGGCGTGCGCTACCACGCCCAGCTGATTTTTTTGATTTATTGTAGAGATGAGGTTTCGCCTGCCCAGGCGGGTCTCGAACCCGCGGGCTCAGGCGATCCACTCACCTCAGCCTCCCAAGGCGCGGGATTACAGGCTGAGCCACCGAGCCCGGCTTGTTTTAGAAGATGTATAAAAATGTGTTGGAAAGCAAATTTTCTTCATTAAAGGTGGATTCTGTTATTCATAAAAGCAGTGCCCACTTTCTCACTCTGAGTATGTGAAATTTTTCCAAAATATCCCAACTTTCAAGTCAACCTGCCACTGTTAAGATTTTGACCCAAGGGTGGCCTTTATTCTGGAGGAAAAAGGAAACAAACAGGAAAACTCTGCCTGCCCCCACATGAGAAAGCAGACAGGTTCTGGCTTGCTAAACCAGGGAGGCAGATTTAGCGCTGTGGGAATTAGCTTCGAGTTGCCACCCAAATGCTGGGGGTGGGCAGAAGGGGCCCAAGCCAGGTGTCCCTTCCCTGAGGGTGGGAGGTGATGAGATGGATGAATGAGACAGGGTGACTTGGGCCACCACCAACCCCCCCAGGCTGACCTGGCCTTTCCCAAATGACCTATACCCTGCAGTTCTCTCTAATTCAGTGACTCTCAAAGTGCAGTCCATAGACATATCTTAGGAAGCTGTAAGTCCCATTCACACTGAAAAAAATATAAAAATAATTCTTTAACCTGACCCCTAGATACATCTTTTCTGTTGCAATGATAATTCGCTCTGTTGTAGAATAAGACTTTCATTTAGCTGTCTCAAATTAAGATCCAAGATGAGTTCTCTGGAATTTAGGAATCATTTCTTCCTAAAAATGGAGTCCATAAATGCTTAGAGTTTGAACAACATGCCCCTCACATAAAATTATACTCCCAAACCCCAGAGATCAGAAATTGTGAGCTCATTACAAGGGGAGAGTCCAGCCATGCCGTGCCAGGCCACAGGTGGTGGGTGATGGAGGGAAATTCATTGGTTCATTTGCCTCTTCTCCCCAGCTCTCTGCAAAGCCTGGCTTCAAAAATTATGAAACCCGGCCTGGGCAGTGTGACTGCCAAGCAGGGAGATGCAGCCCCATTTTAAATGGGAGTAATTTCCTGACTAACCCCCTGATTCTCTCTGGGGGTGGCTCCTAAGAATATTACTGAGTCTTTGGTTTGGCTGCTTTGGTCTGGAACATCACACAAGTGCTTCCACTTTTATGAAGGTTGTAAAATATTCAGGACTTGGGGTGCCCTGTGTACCCCAAGAATCTTCAGCCTTCTCAGTCACTGTAGGGCTCTGGCCAGACATAACTGCTGGGTTCACCATCAACAGTAATAGAAATGCAGTCATGGTGGCAGCCAGAGTTTACTGAAATCTCTGCAAAGTGTGATCTCATCACATCCTCGCTGCAGCCCAGCAAGGTGACTGTCATCACCCCCATTCAG
Source organism: Tarsius wallacei (assembly GCA_963574415.1). Taxonomy (NCBI): domain Eukaryota; kingdom Metazoa; phylum Chordata; class Mammalia; order Primates; family Tarsiidae; genus Tarsius; species Tarsius wallacei. The sequence continues at coordinate 26,425 of CAUYQG010244121.1, forward strand.
ATACACAAGGGTTGGCAAGATGCAGTCACACGCCCAAGATCCCATATACAAGAGCTGTATTCACAACTGCGTTCCTGACTTCTAACTGCCACAGGAGAGGCTAGATACCTACTAAGTGCAAATCCTTTTTCTGAGTACAACTGGGGAGTAAGGTTCTTGTTCAGCAAGGTGGTTGTGGTTGTGCAAACTGGATAACATAGTTTACCAAAAGCATCAAACACAGTACCCAACACCTGGAGGTGGCAGTGGTCCATCCGTCTTTCCTCCTACGTTCCCTCCAAGTGGGTCCAGCAAACTGCTGGGAAGAAACAAACACAACAGCTAAGAGATTCACAGAGAACCTCAATTTCAGGAAGTCCCAGGAAAAATCAAGGTTTAGGGAAGGGATGGGGTTGGGGGCTGGAGTGGGTCACCCTCTGGACTGAGGAATTTGATTCTCTGGAGAGCTTCAGATGAAAACATCTGGGCTGAGACCTGGAGCAGACCTGCTGGGTTTGGAGAGCTGGCGGGGGTGGCGGCATCAGGGGATCATTTGTCTTCCATTTCTGGAGGGGATGAACCCAGGGCCTCCTGAGCAATGGGACTGGGGACAGGGAGGGATGTCCCTGCTTTCTCTCATGCTTGCGGCTTCTAAGGAAATTCCTTTGCATTGTATTTACAAGACATCCCCAACTGTCAGCTTTCTTGAACACAATGTATTTAATAAAAAGCCATTAAGCCTTGTAAAGCTGTCAGAAGTCTAAATGACACTTGTAATAAAACCTTGTCGGGTGACCTGTTCCGGTTAATCAGGTCCGGTGACATCATCACCTGAGGATCTGTCTGATACCCAGGGTGTGAGGTATATTTAGACAGCTTTATGATGCACACGGATTTGAGTTATTAAAATTGTACAGTTTTGCAAGGAATTTGGGATTTAATAAAGCTGCGGAGAAACTACAAAAGGAGCAATAACCTTCCTGAACAGCCCGTCCTCCTGCACGCTGGGGGCGTGTGCTCAGGCTGGTTGCCTGGCCAGGTCTGATTTCAGGTGCTCACACGGGCAACTTTATGTATCTAGAATACACAGATCTGGCATCTGCAAGGCCAGCAAATAAATTACGTCATTCCCAATGACTTCAAGGTGGTGAATTGTGCTTAAATGTAGATTGATGGATTTATTCAGATTACAAGATGATATTACCACCAATGGCATATTGCTCTGGTAAGCCCTTTTTGAGCAAATACAACTGCTGGATTGTAAATATCTTGGGCCCTGCTTACCACCTGGAGAGTTGCTGGGCCTCCAGCCTCTTTAAGGCATTACTCTATTTATTTTGAACTACATAAAGCCTGGCTTCCTATAACAATCAGGGTGAGACAGACGAACAGACACAGATGGGGATACTCATTTGCTTGATAGTCTATAAATTTAGACTAATGGGTCAGATATCAAAAAAGTGTATTGGGCACAGGTAAATAAATCACACCTGGTCTCCTGGCATAAACTGGCACAGCGTTCCTGATATTTCAGTCAAATTATTCCATTTGTTTCTAAAGATATTTTAATCCCACATGACCTCAAACTTCCCGTGAACCAAGGCCTGGACCCAAGGCCGCCCACGGCCTTTGCAATAAATCCGTTGTCTCCCTTCTCAGCCCTCAACCCAGGCCCATAGATCACCCCTCCCTGCATCTTGCTTCAATTACTCAATTAACTGCAGTAAAGTTCTTGTAGGTTTTGCAGATGTTGCTTTATTATCAAGGCCTCAGACGAACACGAGAGTTCAGGAGCCGAGGTTATAGGAAGGTTGCTGGGGGAAGGGCCAGCATGGGGCACAGGAGATATTCCCAGCAACTGTCGGGGCCAAAGCTCTGGAGAGGGGCAGCGCATTGTTCCAAGTGCTGTTAAATGCCCTCCCCTTGGCAGTTTGGGGAATTCATGATGTTATCTCACTGAGAAACTGCTTGAGAGAAGTAGGTATTCCACCTTCCGATGAGATAATGTTGTGATTAACAGATGCTTAATTGGCCCATTTATCAAGAGCAGGACCTGCCCCCAAGTCAGTGGGCTAAGTAAATTATTATCCACCCTGCAGGTGTTGGACTGGCAGACCTATTACTCTTCTTGAAATGGTCTTCAGAAGATTTTATATGAAAAGATGATTTATTTCCATGAGGAATTCTATTGTGTGTGCATTTATCCAGAGTGTGGCAGGGTTTTGCCCAGTCCCTCTTCCTTCATTCACCAAAGAGGATGTTGAAAATTAGAATCATGGAGTCTAAGAGGGTGAGAGCCAGAAGAAGATGTAGAAATCAGCTAATATTACCTGGACATTTCACAGATGACAAAACCGAGGTATTGGCAAACTAAGTCAAATTATACTGCCAGTCAGCAAATGGGCAAAGGTATTTACATCCTTTAAAAAAAAAAGTATGTTTTTTTCTAATAGGTATAATAGAATTACTAAAATCAAGAATTTAATTGTAAATAAGATATTTTTAGACCTTAAAGTAGGATTTCCCAACCCTGGCACTACTGATATTTTTAAATTTACTATTCTTTGTTGTGGGAGACCGTCCTGATCTGGAAGTTCTGAGAAAGTTGTGCCATTACGGAAGAAATATCCCGTGCTGTGGCAAACAGGTGATTGGTTCTTCTACCATGACAATGCACCTGCCCACACCACACTGAGTGTTCAGCAGTATTTCACCCAAAACTGCATGGCCCCCATGCCCCACCCTCCCTACTCACCCAGTCTCCCCCGAGTGACTTTTGTTTCCCAGGATGAAAAAGGTCCTCAAAGGGAAACATTTTGCCAATGTGTAAGAGGTGAAATAAAAAATGGCAGAAGCACTAAAAGGCATCACAATTGATGTGTTCAAAAACTGATTTGAACAGTGGGAAAAGTGTCAATAGGTGTATTGCATCAAACAGAGAGTACTTGGAAAGTGACTGACGTTTAAACATATAAGAATAATTACACAATTTTTTATAAATAAATTTCATTTTGGGGGCATCCCCCCTCATAAAACCCAGTTCCCCATCCCTTCATAGCTTAATATTTGAGTTGCCCCACCTGTAGTTCCAGATTCCAAGGCCTAAATCCTTAGATTAATCTGATTTTACAATTTCCATTTCCCCTTCACTCTTTCTTCATTTATTTTTACCTTATTGTGTTGTGAACTCTGTGTGTGTATTATATATGATATGTAGTTGTAAGCCATGCTAAATCCTTTTGAAGAGGCAGGGTATAAATAAGTAGACAACGACAAGATGACACCGTGAACGGACAGGCCTTACGGTGGCATTTCAGGGGACTGGGAACACTATGGATTACCTCACTTTGCCCATCTACACACCAGCATTTCCAAAGGTCTCCGGGTGCTTTTGGCATCCGCTGGCTGAGCAAGCCCAGCCATGCTGACGGCATGCCGATTTGGAGGTGGCCCCTTACAGTCGGGGTTGCTTTCCCACTGTCGAGGCTTAATTCAAGAGCGTTTCTTTACTTCCTCCCACCTGTTTTGTGTTTTTCATCCCGACAAGACTCCTTGTCGTCAAGAAAGACTGTGCAAAAAAATGCTTTGCCAATGACAAAGTGTTTTTCAAAACTCAGGCTCTGTTCTGTTCTCAGCTTAATCATTTACTGTAATTTTTCTATCCATGCTAATAAACTAAGAAGATGTGCAGAGGCAGGAAATTTTCAGATGAATTATAGTGGTCTCCGGGCTCAAAGAATGGGACAGAAAACATGGCATGAGAGAGAAGAAGAGAAAGGGAGAGAGGGACAGAGGGAGAGAATGAAACGGACTTAACAACAATGGCTGAGCGTGCACTGTGGCTACATGTAGAGTCCACCCATAACTATCCCAACAACCTCATAAGGGACATACTTAACTTACAGGGAAGATGAGATGCAGAGAGAGTAAGGACTCGTTCAAGGTCATTTGGTCAGCAAGTGACCAAGTTCAGATTTAAATCCCAAGCCATCTAACCCCAAACTCAGCATCTCTCCATTGAAGCTTCATGAAGCTCCATGAAGCTCCTGAATGCCAGACAGACCCTGTCCCTGGTGCCAGGGATATGGAGGGAAAGACACTCAGATGGGATTTTATGGGTGGTACATGTTTCCTTCCCTGGTATCTGGGAGCTCTCGTGGGGACTCTCCTCTTACAGTAGGCCTCTTTCCTCGGCACTATTATGTGCATCTGTCTTTGCAGAGCAAGCCTCTCTTGGGTCTTTGGTCTGGCAGCCACTGACTGCCTCCGTGCAGCCCCTGGCACTGGCTGGGTGCTGGCAGAGTAGACCTTCATAAATACCTGCTGATGTGCTGTGGATTGATCGGGCCCCAGTTGTGATTCTGTGCAGGGACTTGCTAAGCTGCTCCTGACAACTGCGTGGCTTGTTCCCTCTCAAGGCCCAGCCTGAAGTCACCAGCTCTTAACACACCTTCCCACCCATGGTGAGAAGAGAGAAAGGCAATCATTTCAGAGCCTGAGATGTGAAAACTGCTTGTTTGCCGCCCCCCTCAACCTGTGCCCCCCTGCCGCCCGTCTTTCTGATCTCCCTGTATGACATGGGCTTTAGTGGGAGGCAAGGCCACTCTGGTCACTCAGCTGCCTGGGGGTGGGGACACAGGAGATGGTGATTGTGCCCAGAGGTGGTCAATGTTAGAAACAGTCCCCTTGGGGAAGAGGGAGAGTATTTTATTGTAAGGGAGTATTTGCTGACTTCAGCTATTGTTAAAAGCCCACTTGAACACAAACCTGAATTTCTCATAAGTAAAAGCTGTGGCAGGAGCTGAGGCTCACTTGAGTTGGGCAGACAGAAAGCAGATCCATTCCTTCCTTGTGGCTTGCATGCCGCCTATCCTAGACTTCAGGGTAGAATTGACAACTTGACCCAACAATGTTGGCAATTCGAGCTTATGCACTCATTCATTCAATCTCTATGGAGCACCCATGGTGCCCCAGGCCCTGGGGAAACTGTGGAGACCAAGTGGTCAGTGGCTTCCTTCCAAACATTCAACGACTTGAGGGCATCAGCGACACCTATTTGTCAGATAGTCCCATAAATAAGGGCTGGAGGGAAAATTGGGCTAAGGGTCATGAAGGAAAAGTAAAAGGTGCCATGAGTGCTGAAGGGGGCATCCTATTTGGATTGGGAAGCCAGGGGTGGCTCCTCTGAGGAAGGGTTTTTTTGAGTAAAGATCTGAAGGACTCGAGTTGGAAATAAGTAGTTGAAGAAGAGGAGGAAGTACAGCATGTGTGAAGGAACAGGATAAGGAAAGCATTGCTTCACTTGAGGGTCTAGGAGGAGGACTGAGGTGAGGCAGTCCCCCAGGGTGAGGCAGACAGAACATTCCAGAATTTGCCAGGATGGCAAAGCTGGCTTTCCGCAAAACTGTGAGGTGATCTCTGTTCATCCTGTCCCACTTTGTCTGTCTCTTCTGTCTACCCTTTCTTTACCAACCCTGCTCTCAAGAAATAATTGCAGGCCTTTGGCTTAAATTTTTTAAAAAAGTTTCTACTATGTACCTGTGAGGGACAGACATGAGAAAGATGTGGTTTCTGTTCCACAGTGCTCACAGCTTCCTCAAACTGCCCCCACAGAACCATCTGTAAGACCCCAGAGGTAAGACCCACGGGAGGGAGTTGTGGGAATGTAGGGAAGACTACATGGTGGGCCAGGGGAGGTGGCTTTCTGCAGATGGGGCCTGGGCTTTCTGCAGATGGGGCCTAGGTTTAGGGAGACAAGTAGTCCCATGCCCCTCTCCAGAGAGCTTTGTCTTTCAAGTAGGATGTCTGGTGGGAGGACCAAAGGGATTTTTAGGGAGCAGGGAAGAAAAGGCTGTTGTACTTTTCAGGTGAGGAAACTGTTGGAGCGCTTCATGTAGAAGAAGAGAGCGTGCTCCTGCAAACAGAGAAGCCTCTCCATCTGGCTAGATGTTTTTCCTCCTGGGAGACAGGCCCTGTAGTCTGAGGAAAGCTGTCAGCACAGGGCTCAGCATTAAGCTAGACTATAACAGAAAGGACCTCCAGGTCTGGCCCCTAAAGGCCTTATAAAGGAGACAGGACTCAGATCCCCCACTGCTTCCTTATAATTTCCTTGAAATGCCTCTCAAATCCTCTTCATTGGTCTTTAAGGCAGATCACCGGCCAGTCACTTAGTTTCTGTCTCCATTGCCTCCTCTTATAACAAGCCCGCTAATCCCCACCCCATTGTGTATGGTGGGAGCCAGAAACCCATGCTTGTGAATGTGATTGCACATGTGAATGTAGTTCTACACATACAGCCAGCATGTGTTTATTGAGAAGCGGCTGGATATAGGTGTAGGGCCCCTCCCAACAACCCCGTGGGCGAGAACAAGTTCTTTTATTATCCTACCTTTCAGATGAGGAAACTGAAGTTAGATTGCACAGCTGATGTCAATGACTGTCTGCAGAGCTGCCCTCTGAGACTGCTGTCTTAGGTTGTATTTCAAAGTGTTATTCTGGTACAGTGAGTTTTTGTTCATGCACGGGATGTCCAGGAAGTTGATTTCTCCAGCTTCTGGGGGCATTATATGAAGAGTTCCTTGAGGTCTCCTGAGCCTCATAGGTCCCATTTTACAGATGGGAAGAAGGTCACCGAGGGCAGGGGTGCAGAGGGAAGAAGGTAAGTGAATTACTTCAACCCCTGAGGGAGTGGTGGCGGCTCAGAATAGTCGTGATGCTGTCTGAGTTTCCACTCGGCTGCCTCAGCCACACTCCTAGAGCCCAGCTGATAATTGCTCATTATGTGCTTAATCTGGGCACAGCCAGGCCTGGCAGCAGAATTGCATCACATCAAAGAGAGCTCTTCAAAGGAGCAGAAAGCTGGCCTCTGGGGTAATTAGCAGAGGGCCTATTCTCCCCTGCTCAGGACAGTTGGAAGGTTTCGGGCAAGGTCCAAACGGCATGAAGTGAAGCTCCAAGTTGTCAACTCTCTGGTGAACTCAGACAGGCACGGCTGATGACTGAAATCACTCAGGTTTTTAAACCCTTTTATCAACTGTTGAAACATTTTTTTCTGCCAGCCTGGCTCAGATACCCTGATCAATTGATCATTCTCTGCCTTCCTGGAACACCATGTGCCCTCTCTCTAGACCACCATATTCTTCTGAGAGGAATGGAAAGAAAACCTATTCATGCGGACACACACACATCAACACTGACTCAAAAGGAAAACTTGACAGAAGATGGTGGAAACTTGCTTAGAGAGGTGCTCTGGATCATGTCACCATGACTCAGTTTCCCCAGCTGCCTGAGCTGAGGGCCCCCAGGTGGCAGCCTCAGCTTGGAGAGCGTTGGCTCATCCATCAAACTGTAACTTAAGAAGCAACAGGTACAAGACTTCTGAGACAATCAAAGGACGCGCCCAGTTGCTTGGCGTGACCTGCCTTCTCCCTTGCACGGCTGGAGGTAGAGGCAAGGTGATGTAATGTCTTTAATCCCATTTGCAGTCCCCTCTCACACAGCCAGGTATCCCACCAGCCTGGCGTGGAAGTGCAGGAAGTGCTAAGAGACATTATAATAGAGTCTGGTACCTCTTTTTGATGGCCTGGAGGGCACTCAGGCTAACAGCCTGAGTGAGTTTGACATGTGAGCTGAACGGTGCTGAACTGGCCGGCAGGGAGCAGGAAGCCACGACGTATCTGTGGCCGGGGGGAGTGCTGATTCCAGGGCTGGCTAGCACAGATGAAAGCAGATGGTTTTCCAGCCTCGCTTTAATAAATGACAAAGTTTTCACTTGCTTGGAAGTTTGGAAAGGAATTTATCTTACCCATCTCTTACTATATTCAAATAATGGGCATCTTAAATAATGAGATTATTGGAGTGGCAGAATTCTTCTGAGCCAAATGAGAAAGATGTTCTCAGATGTTGAACAAAACCCATCAGACTGGGGATTGTGGTCTTATATTTAATGGGAATAACACCATCTACTTTACATTTGCTGATAATGCAGATGTTAACATAACCTTCATTTATAATTTCTAAGCACAGAATTTTTTGTATCCATGTTTTTGCCAACAGTAGGAAGGAAACCATCAAGCAGATACTTCAAGAGTTGGTAGAGAGAGTGGGGCACTGCTATTCCCCGAAAAGGAGTCCCTGTGATCCCAGGAGCAGGTCCAGACACTATGGCTTCTAAAACAGTTTAAAATATCCAGAGTTAATGTACATTCCCTTTGGGGAATCTCTGCCTTGGTTTCAGGCTGTCTGTCCCATGCTGGCTCTGTACTCACATGCTGCTTCCACCTCGAGTGATGCAGGAACCCCATGCTGAAAACATAAGCCTTTAAAATTGCTTCACAAAGCACCTGCAGCCCCTGCTAATCCTCAGGTGTGAATATACTATGCACCTGTTCATATTCCCTTGGTGTCTGTGTTAACTATACGGAAAATCATGTAGTGTGCTTCTGGGACTGGCACTGTGGAAAAAGGAGATCCCAGACCGGGGGTGGAGCCTGCCACTGACCGGTTGGTTGAACTCGGGCAGGTCTGTCCCCATTTCCCTGTCTCTAGAATGGACGGGGGCAGAATATGTGACTGAAGCTCTGTGGGGCGAATATGTGAAGCCATCTCAGTTGAGGAAGCTCCTTTTTTGGTGTTCCCGTGACACTTTGCCTCTCCCACTCATGAGCACTGTTTACAAGTCTTTTTCTCCTTCTCCATTCAGATTCCTAGAGGACAAGATCTGAACTTAACTCTTCTCTTTGTCTAGGAACAAAGTGTGTGGCACACAGCAGGTGCTCAATAAATGCTTAGTAAGTGAGTATCTGCTCAACCTACCATGGAGAGTGGAGGCACACATGGATTAATGGGTGCAATCAGGATTGACTAAATAATTTGTAAACCCAGCGCAAAATGAAAATGCCGGGTAGCTTGTTCAAAACTGACTAAGAATTTCAAGACACCAGCAGAAGAGCATTGAGAAAGGGCAGGGCCCTTCTAAGCACCATCTCTGTGCAATCGCATGGGTCATATCTTCGTAAACTCTGCCCTGAGTTTACTGAACTCTGTGACTGGAGGTACCATGTGCATTTCCTAGAGCTGTCATTACAAAGTCCCACAAACTAAGTGACTTGAGCAACAAAAATTGGTTGTCTGCAGGCTACAAGTCCCAGATTAAGGTGTTGACAGGGTTGGTTCCTTCTGAGGATTGTGAGGGAGACTCTTTTCCAGGCCTTTCCTCTTGGTTTGTAGATAGAGTGTGTCTTCCCACCACTCTCTCCTCTGTGTGTATTTGTGTCTAAATACCCTCTTCTTATATGAATGCCCGGCATATTGGATTGGAGCCTGCCCTAGTGACCTCATTTTGACTTAATTCCCTCTTTAGAGAGTCTATTTCCAAATAAGACCATGCTCCAGTACTGTGATTTAGGACTTTAACGTATGCATGAGGTGTGGGGGACAACTCAGCCCATAACAGATGCCATCAAATATTGATGCTCTTATAATTATCATTTCAAACTTGATTTCAACCATATGCTATTTCTACTCTACCCTATAGAGATATGTGAAACACCTAGTTCTTTTTTTCTGATTATAGAAGAAAATGAAAGAGAAGTAAAGCTCACCATTCAACCGACCACCCAGTCATTAACGTCTGGATATACGTCATCCTTTTAATCTTTCTTCAACGTGTGTGCACCTTGATGGTACCAAATGAGATTCTGCCATTTAGTATTTGACTTTTTGAAAAACTTTAACCATATATGCCCCCTCCCATCCCACTATATATTTTGAATTAAAAAATTTTTTTTTTTTTTTTTTTTGAGTTGGAGTCTCACTCTGTCACCCAGACTGGAGTGCCGTGGCCGCTCCCGGCCACCGCAGCCTCGACCTGCTGGGCTCCGGCGATCCTTCCGCCTCAGCCTTCCGAGTAGCCGGAATT
>CAUYQG010244122.1:0-18127 GCA_963574415.1 Tarsius wallacei
AAGGGTGTTCTTAGTTTCCCCTTCTGGCTCAGGGATGCCAATCAATCATAGATTTGGTTTCTTTACATAATCCCCCACCTCTCATAGGCTTTGCTCATTCTTAGTCTTTTCTATTTGGTTTTTGTCAAATTGAGTTAATTCAATATTTTGATCTTTAAGCTCTGAGATTTTTTTTCCTTTTCCTGGTCAGTTCTGCACCCTAGGCCTGTCACTGTGCTCTGGAAGAAATTATTCATTGCCAGGATTTCAGATTGAACCTTTCTTATATTGGTCAGCTCAACTTTTACTTCCTGCACTACTTTTGTTACCTGGGTGATCTTTGTTTCCAACATCTCATGGTTTCCTTAACCGTATTCACCATTCATTGTCTGAATTATGTGTCTGTCACCAGGAACAGGTCGCTCTGTATGGATTCTACTGTTTGAGAAATGGGAGGGACTTTTGTAGGCAATACCTCTTTAAGGTTTTGAGGATTGCCAATGTTTTTCCATTGGTTCTTCTTCGTCTGTGAGGACCAACTCTTCTTTTTTTCTTTTTTAGTTTTGTTGTTTTGTAGTTAGATATAGCCTAGCTGTCCCAAGGTCTTTTGTGCTGTCCAAAATGGTTCACACAGGGAAAGGGGGGGCCACTACTTTCACTCCATTACTCTTGCGGATGGTGATCAGAACTCAAAATGACTTTCTACTGCAAAGTTAAAAAGATATTTGCAAGTAAAAGAATGTTCATTGAGAACAAATCTATATGACACGAAATGCTAAAGGAAGATCTTCAGTCTGAATGGGAAGTGATACCACATGGTAATTTGGCAGGAGATTCTACAATGATGAAAATATGAATTCAGCAGAAAGACATAAGAATCTGAACTGTATGCACCTAATAAAAGAACTTCAAAATACATTAAATAAAAACTGATTGAATGATAGGTATAGAGAGATAAACCCATAATCACAATTAGATGCTTTAATATTCTCTTTCAATATTGATAACTGGATTAAACAAACCAAAAAGCAAGACTATAGAAGATCTGAAAGACAGTGACTTCACAAAAGTGATGTTAGAGTCTTCTCAGTGCAGCATATCAAGGAATTCATGTTATCTGTCTGTTTCAACTTTGGATTAGACAGTATGGTGTCAATGTTAAATTTTCTGATTTTTATAATTGCACTGTGGTAATATAAGAGAATATCTTTGTTCTTCATAACAACATACTAAAGTATTTAGGAGTAAGGAAATGATGTTATGTCTTATTTGCAAATAGTCCAGAAAAAAACATACAGATAGATGAACAGAATGATAAAGCAAATGGGGCAAAAGTAAATGAATGGAGCTGGCTAAAGGGCTTACAGGAGTTTTTCTTTATTAAAAAAAAAAATTAAGGGGATTTATAGGAGTTACTTTTACTATTCTTGAGTTTACAGGAGTTACGAGTTACTTTTACTATTCTTGAAAGTTTCCTGTAAGTTTAAAGTCATATCAAAATAAAAAGTTATCAAAAATAATACTTTGGTAATATGTTTAAATAAATAAATATGTCACATTAATATTATCTTGTTAATCAATACATAAGGCCCATTGTTAGTCAAAATTGAAAGATATTTATTAATTTTTATTAATTTAGATTAATATTTATTTTCTCATTTGACATTAGCAAAATGCACAAATAAGCAATAAATAAACTAATATTAAATAGACATACAAGATGATTCAATAGTTTACACAAGATTATATGTTTTAGAAATAAGTGTTATTTTAATGGAACATACTATTGTTATCTCTTTAAACATACTTCTAAAAGCAGTTAAAAGAGTGGAAAGTTTGTTTTGAGAATGTGCTTATTACTATTATAAAGTAATAAACATGAAATTTAGTATGGTAACACATTTTAAAAACCTACAGGACAGAAAAGACATACTTCAGCACAAAATTCAACACTGTTTTAATAAACAGACATCGCATTGCCACAAAGATACCACAACACTGCAAGGAAACAAATATTAACAAAAAATTGGCTAATTAATTGGACTTATTAATGCCTACAAACCAATTCTTGATAGACAAAAATATTTTGTTCAACTGGCATGGAAAACTAGGCCACTAGTGAGTGGCAATTTTATTCTCTTCTTGACACTGTTAAGCTATGTCCTCAGTATTACAGCACAAATTAGATAAGCCTGTGGCTTCAATGGAGTATTTTCAGAATCTGATCTAGAGCACATAAAGATCCAAATTTTTAAGTAGAAATATTGTTATCCTTGCTTTCAGGAAAACATTAGTATGAAACTTAATAATTACCACTGACATTAATTTATTGGAAAGACAATAGAACTTTCAGACTGTCAGTGATCCTTGAAAATGGTAGTTTCGATCACCAGTAGGGGGACACACCAGTATTTCATAGAATCACAGCCAAAAGAGACTTGATCCGGTCAATATCTAGTCCCTTCATCTGAGAAAACTAACTCAGAGATGTTCAATATCTTTTTTTTTTTAAGGACACACACCTAGTAAGCTAGAAACAAACCAGATTCTGGTCTCCTGATTCTAAGAGTCTAGAGTCCCTCTTCCTTTTTATACCATCCTGTACCAGCTGTGAACGGTACAGCCCACATTCTAAGAACTTTGGTTGTTTGCCCACTGACTAGGGCTCTAGCTCATTCTAGTGTGAAACAGAACTGAAATTAAAATTCTTCTGGTCTCAAGGCAAAACTAAAACATTAGGACTCAAGTGTGTAATCCCAGCACTTTGGAGGTTGAGGTGGAAGGACTACTTGAGCTTAGAAGTTTGAGACCAGCCTGGGCAACATAGCAAGACCTCATTTCCATAGGGGGAAAAAAAAATCAAAAACTTAGCAGGCATGAGCACCTGTATTCCCAGCTACTCAAGAGGCTGAGGTGGGAGGATCACCTGAGCCCAGAAGTCAAAGGCTATTGGTAATGATTGTGTCTGCACTCCCGCCTGGGCAAGAGTGAGACCTTGCCTCAAAAAATAAATAAAATAACATCACAAATAATTTCTTACCCTCAGGGAAAAGGATAAAGCTTAAAAATACAGAATTTAGTTTATGAACATTTTCAGTTTCATAACCCATACCAGACTCAAAGATATTTTTAAAGGAAAGCACTAAACTATAGTTGCCAAGAAGTGTCTACAAATTTTCCTCACAAAGACAATCCAAATGTAATAAAACAATGGATTTTGAAATTTTGTCATAAGATCTTTTTATTGCAAATACACTGAACAGAAGTTAACAAAAGTTTGACTTTGCCTGTCATAAACCTCATTTGTTTAAATAAAACTGTAAACAGTCTTTTAATTAAACAGTCATTTAAGAAAATAAAGATTTAAGGAATGAAGCGAACAAAAGTACTTCCTAAAAGTACATACCACAAGCTAGTTTTTTGTTTTGTTTGTTTGTTTGTTTTTTAAGAGCCATGGGGTCTCCTTATGATGCCCGGGTGGAAGTACAATGGCTATTCACAGACACCATCAAGACACACTACAGTCTTGAGCTCCTGGGCTCAAAAGATTCTCCTGCCTCAATCCTGTGCTACCCCAGGCAACCACAAGCTAATTTTACCTTCTAAAAGAAGAGTGATAAAAAGATAAAATAGTTATTATTACTCACATAAGAAAAGTTACTGCAGATACAGAATCAGTCACTTGTATTGGGTAATGGCCTGGCACAGTAACACTAATAAGACACAAAGCAGTAAATGATACAGCGGGCAGATAATAAAAGTTGAAAACATTCGGAAAACTTATCGGAAATTTCACATATATACACAGGTGTATATATATGAACTTCAAATTATTACATACTGGTTCTTAGTCTATGAACCACACTATGCACCTATGTCTTGTCAGTTACCAAACAGGGTTATGGGTTTGCTTTTAAAAGGAATCAATTCTGATGTTTCTCCAGATTCATGTTAATTTACCAAGTATTTTTCAACTGCCTAGACTTGAAGAAATAAACAGAACTAAGAGGGTGTTTACAGGAATTACCTAGTTACAGACATTCATCTAATTTATTTTGATATTAGCAACCTACTCAATAAATATACACTCAAGAGCTATTTTTTGATTGTAGAATTTTTTTTAAGTACAAGTAAGCCTTATAACTAAGCCAGTATAGCTTTAGCAAATGATATTTACTGGGACAATAAAACTATGGTGAGACACTAATTTCTGGATATAAGAAAGAACTTTATTAAAATTCACTGATATAGTGAAACATAAAGACATGGCATTTTCTGCTTCTCTAAATACAGTCTTCCTAAGAAAAACAAATGGAAGAGTCTGAAATAATTTGTAAGTTTAATGCCTTGATTTCTTAAAATGTGAGATATGGTTTTCAATGAATTATCATTTCTTGGCAAATAAATTCCTTCCTCTCTACAAGAACAAAGTACATCCTTACAAAAGAACAAAATGACAATGCTCTTCAAAAGGTTTTGGATTCTTTTCAATTTAAATTTTATCTTTTTAGGTAAGTGATACAGTCACAGAGTATAACAGATTTATTTTTAATAAACAAAAGTATATTCAAGCTATAAATCTCTGAATTAGGGACTGATAAAACAAGCTCAAAAACTTAAGATCTATGAATAATTTGAAGACTGGGCTCTCAACTGGGTTCTGGCATTAACAAAAAATTCTTGCTGACTTTTATGCTCTTTGGATAGATGAGATCATCTCTAAGGTAACTTTTAGTTCTTTTTTCTATGAAAGTACTATAAAACAAAGCTTTCAAACCCAGTAACTAATATATGACTATAGAAACTGGCATTCCCTAGAATTTTTCACAATTAAACTGAAAACTGTAATGAGAGCATGTTATTCATTTTTAAATTTATATAGTTATTATAAAAGTTTTACTACATTATTAAGAGAATCTAAATTAAGATATTATATTCAGATGGCCTCTTGGTTTTTCTTTAATACCATATGCAACTTATCTCTGTAGATTAGTAAATAACCTAAAAAGAGAAATAAATTATCTTTCCCATTTTCAAAAGTTACAGTACAGAAAACCAGACTATAAAACTTTTGACAGATATACTTTGTTAATGAATTAATAAAAGTAAACCATAATAATAATTCACCAAAGATTAAACTGCACAATTATTTATGTTCCAAAACAAGACATTAACATTTTGCATTTCCACTTGGTCTTATTAACTATATCAAGAAGAAGAAACAGAACCAGAGACAGACAACTTTGAGGAGAGAGGATGAAGCAGTCAGGTAAAAAAGTCTTTTACTATAGCTTGAAAATTCTCACTTAAAAAAACAAAGAAAAAACTTAGAAGAGGTGGTTAAACAAGGCATTTCTGTGTTATATATACTCCAGAAACAAAACCAGCATATCATATAATTTCCTCACTGTGGTAAAGTGTGTATTCTCCATTTTTATCTTGCATTTAAAGTCTACAAAAATGCTAACAAGAGCAGAAGATGTATTAAAATGAACCAAGAAATGGCTTTTTAAAAAATGTCACTCAGTAGTTAGAAAATCAATAGTTTCACAAAGCTTAAATTATAACTCCCAAGTGGTTATGTATTAAAAATTCTGAAAGACTACTTCTGAAATACTTTTGAAAACAATTGTCTAATCTTCCCATATTATAACCTTGACAGAATCAAATCAAAATCTATTCAAACTGAAAGAGATTGCCAGGGAACTCAAGTGACTTGCCTAGAACCAATGTTTGTTTGTTCTTTCTATAACACTGCAGATGAAATTTGGAAATCAGCAAAACAAAATAAACAAAAAAGTGTAAGTGCTTTTATCACCAAATCGAATAGGAAGTTATTCATTACTGATAAAAATGCAATCATGGGAATTTACTGAACCTGCAAATATAAAGGTTGGCAAGTTAATGGTTTGTTTTACTCCACAAGCCATTAAAAAACTAAACGAAAATTTAATATAAAAAACTATGAACTATTTCTCTTCCTGAGATTGTTCATCACTGTGTCATACTTGTATAACATTGCCTCTCTTTACTCAAAATGATGAAACATCACGAACTATTTTCTAAGCGGAGTAATACTGTGGGGGCAAAAAATTGAAACTTGGTTTATCCAAAATCACTTGTAAGCAACAGCTTGGTCAACATAAACTTGACTATGATTACTTTTTTTTTTTTTTTTTACTGTGCTTTGCTTTATTGTACTTGGCAGACAGATACCGTGTTTTTTACAAACTGAAGATTTGTGGCAACCCTGCCTCAAGCAAGCCTATCAATGTCATTTTTCCACAACATGTGCTCATATTTTGGTAATTACTGCATTATCTGAAACTCTTTCATCTTTATTATATCCAATATGGTGATCTGTGATCAATGATCTTTGATGTGCTTTGGGAGGCTGAGGTGAGTGGATTGCCTGAGCCCTTGGGTTCGAGACCCGCCTGGGCAACTTGACAAGAACTCATCTCTACAATAAATCAAAAATTAGCCGGGCGTGGTAGCGCGTGCCTGTAGTTCCAGCTACTTGGAAGGCTGAGGCGGAAGGATCGCCGAAGCCCAGCAGGTCGAGGCTGCAGTGGCCGGGAGTCGCCACTGCACTCCAGTCTAGGTGACAGAGTGAGACTCCAACTCAAAAAAAAAAGAATTTTGATGGCACTATTGCAATTGCTTTGGGCTGCCACAAGCCACATCCATATGAGACAGTGAACTTAATTGATAAAGTGTTGCAAGTGTTACTGCTCCACAAACTTGCTGTTCCTTTCCTCATCTCTCCCCCTTCCCTTAGGCCTCCCTATTTCCTGAGATACAACAGTATTGAAATTAGGCCAATTAATTAGATATTTGACCCAACAATCGCCTCTAAGTGTTCAAGTAAAAGGAAACTCTTGAGTTACGTGTCTCTCACCTTAAATCAAAGGCTAGAAATGATGAAGTTTAGTGAGGAAGACATGCCCAATGCCTACACAAGCTGAAGGCTAGGCCTCTAACACCAGTTTGCCAAGTAATGAATACAAAGAAAAGGTTCTTGAAGAAAATTAATGTGCTATTCCAGTGAACACACAACTGATAAGAAAGCAAAATGGTCTTATTGCTGATATGGAGAAAGTTTGAGTGGTCTGAGTAAAAGATCAAACAGTCACAGCACCCCCTAAATCAAAGCCTAATCTAGAGCAGGGTCCTAATTCTCTTCAATTCTATGAAGGCTGAAAGAGGTAAGGAAGTGAAGCAGCAAGTACAGATAGAGAAACTGCAGCAAGTTATCCAGAAGACCTAGCTAAGATCACTGATGAAGGTGGCTACACTAAACAGATTTTCTGTGTAGATGAACAACTTTCTATTGGAAGAAAATGCCATCTAGGACTTTCATAGCTAGAGGGAAGTCAATGCCTGGATTCAAAGCTTCAAAGGACTGGCTGACTCTTGTTGGAAGCTAATACGTATAGCTGGTGACTTTAACTTGAAGTCAAGGATCATTTACCATTCTGAAAATACTAGGGTCCTTAAGAAATACGCTAACTCTACTCTGCCTGTGCTCTATCAATGAAACAGCAAAGCCTAGATGACAGCACATCTGTTTACAGCATGCTTTACTGAATACCTTAAGCCCTCTGTTGAGTACTGCTCACATACAAGGATTCCTTTCAAAGCGTTACTCCTCATTGGCAATGTACCTGGTCACCCAAGAGCTCTGATGGGTGCAAGGAGATATAAATGTTGTTTTCAGGCCTGCTAACACAACATCCATTTGCAATCCATGGATCAAGGAATAATTTCGACTTCCAAGTCTTATTACTTAAGAAATACATTTTGCAAGGCTCTAGTTGCCATAGACAGGGATTTCTTTAACGGATTTGGGCAAAGTGAATTGAAAACTTTCAGAAATGGATTCATCATTCTAGATGCCATTAAGAGTACTTGTGATTCATGGGGGAAATCAAAATTTCAACATTAACAGGAGTTTGGAAAAAGTTGAGTCCACCCCCATGGATGACTTTGAGAGGTTCAAAACTTCAGCGGAGGAAGGAACTACAGATTTGGTAGATACAGCAAGAGAACTAGAATGAGAAGTGGAGCCTGAAGATGTGACTGAATCATTGCAATCTTACGATAAAATTTGAATAAAGAGTTGCTTTTTATGGATTAACAAAGAAAGTGGCTTCTTGAGAAGGAGCCCACTCCAAGTGAAGACACTGTAAATGTGATAAAACCACAACAAAGACTTTAGAATATTATAGTACATTTGGTTGACAAAGCAGAGGTAGAGTTTGATATGACTGATTCTATTTTGAAAGAAGTAAAATAAACACAGGCTACAGATAAATATTTCACAAAAAGAAAAATCTATGCAGCAAACTTTATTGTGGCTTACTTTTAAGAAACTGTCACAGTGGCCCCAATCTTCAGCAACCACTACCCCGACCAGTCAGCAACCATCACAGCAGGGCAAGACCCTCCACCATTTGGCATTTACTATGCCAAGGGAAAAGTTGAGTTTGTAAACTGAATTACACAAAAAAACCTGCCTTCCTTTTGTTCCCAGATGGATGGCTGCCGCAATGGAGGGCTTCACGTTGTCCCAGATGGCCTTCCTTACAAATTGCTCACAAGGAAATTCCAGAATATATATCCCCTTTGTGGACCAGCCCTGAAGAAGAGTTCTGTGGGCTCTTCCTCCACTCTGTCTACATGTTTATGTTGTCTTAGATTTATCTAGCATGACAGGAACACATAATTGACTGTTCCTCTATCCCTTCTTTCATATGTAAAATGTCAATTCACTGAGAACTATTCAAAGCCTTCACAATGTAACCTTCTGGCCTGTCCTCTACCCGTTTTTTTCTTTTTCCCCTTTTCCTCCTGCAAGCTCTTCCCCACTTTAAATATTGAAGGCACAAAACCCACGCCCGAAAAAAAAGGGATCACAGAAACTGCTGTGATTTGTGTTTCTTTTCCTGAGCACATCCTAAACCTTAGCAAAATAAACCTTACAATGGTTGAGATGTCTTAGTCATTTTTTTCAACTTACAGTGTGTACATTGTTTTAAAATGCTACTTCACATTCAAGCAATTATAGTGTAGAACAAACATAACTTTAATATGTACTAAAAAACCAAAAAGTCTGCACAACTATCTTTATTGCAATATTTACTATACTGCAGTGGTCTGGAACCAAACCAGCAATATCTCCGAGGTATGTTTGTATTTCCTTTATTCCACATATGAATATGATACATGTGAAAATGAACCTAATAATAATAAACTCAAACTCTGTAGATAATAAACCTAAAACCATATCCAAGGATATATTCTTTGATACGCCTTTGACAAAACACACACAGCTTAACAAAGAATAGATAATGCACGTAGAAGCTAAATAAACACCCTATGTCTTTGAGCTATATTGAGCTCTCTAAATTAAGGAAAGTCCCTATTATACCTATTTTAAGAGAAGAAATTTCCCACTTTACATAGTAGCATTTTATAATTAAATACTGGTGCAACTATGTTGGTATTTTAAAATATTTGTATTTACTTTGTTATAATATTTTCTCTAAAAAAATAGTTGAAGAAGAAAATAATTTTCTTGGTGGAATCTTAAGCATCATTTAAAAAACCTGACAAAGCCAATAAACAAAAAGATGAACTATCCAACTGTTTCACCAGTAATTTTTTAATAAAAATTTGGCAAAAAAAAAAAAAAATTCAGCAAAATATGCACCCGACATAAGTCAGTGAGTGAAGTTTTCAATCCAATTAACTCAGTCTCTTTCAGCTTTGAAAAGATCATAAACTTTTGGGAATATACCCAGAGGAACTTAAATCACTCTACAAAAAAGATACCTGCACACACATGTTTACTGCAGCACTACTTACAATAGCAAAACCATGGAACCAATCATGCTGCCCATTGAAACTGGACTGAATAAAATAATGTGGTACACATACACAATGGAATATTACACAGCCATAAAGAAGAACAAAATTATGGGCTTTGCAGCAGCTTGGATGGATTTAGTCTATAATACTCAGTGATTTATCACAAAAACAAAGAACTGAGTACCGTATGTTCTCACTCATAAGCGAATCCTGAACATTTATTATAATACTATAAGAAAGGAATTGGCAGTAACTGGAAACTGCCAGGGAGGAAGCAGGAGAACATAACATCAATAAGGGTACTGATCTCAAATCAGGCAAAGTGGGGACCAAAGGTAGGCCCAAACTTTAACTGTACAATGACCACTTGTATGCCTGAATTCTGGATTGTATCCCACATCCTGAATTGTACTCCACATCTTTAAAATAAAGTAAATTTTTTAAAAAAGAAAAGGTCATAAACTTAAAAAAATAATTCCAAGCTGGTTTTTTATGAGGCAGGAATTAAATACTGAAGAGAGACATATTCATGAGCCAAAACAAGATGAAGAAGAGTATTGCTCAAAATATTGCATAAGGTCATTGCAGGATTTATTTACCGTCTCTCGAAAAACTGCAGGCGCCTGCTATTAGCTACCCACACTTGAACTCAAGCTCTCTTGGTCTCTGTTTTGAGCCATACCCAGAACAGCCTTTGGAGAATTTCCAAGATTTTAAAAATAACTTTTAATAGACATGAAATCTGTTTCTGTACTCAAGCTCATTTTGCCATACAATTAGATCGGCCTCTACCAGCACATGACCGCCCATGTCCATCCTTCCTACAATGCTCTTCAGGGTCTTCAAGGCTGGCAGATAAACACATCAGGTCACTGGGTTCCAGTAGATATTTCTGACCTCAGCTCTAGATAAATCTCACTGAGTGCTTCCTAAATACAAGGCTCCTGCTCCACCGCTGTACGTGGCCCTCTGTTTCCACTGTTACAAAAATCATAGGCATGCCACTGCAGAATCTTCTGAATATTCTAAACCATATGAAGACAAATCATAACTCAGATAACTAACCACTTTTATATACATTTAATACCATCTTCTTCAATCAAGACATATATGCAGATGTAGTTACACATATCTTTTAAAATTGTAGCATCAAAGCACATGTTTACAATCATTTTTTACACATAAAATATATAATGGAAATCTTTCCATGTTGGTAAACACAAACGAATCTACATTATTTTCATGGCTGCTTGGTTTTCCAGTGTATGGATATGTAATTATTTACTCAATTAAAACACAATTGACATTCAGATCATTCCTAATTTTTGCTGTAATAAACACAACAATGAGTACTTTTGTACAAAACAATTTTGCTCATTTGCCCAACTCTTCCCTTGCATTAAATTCAAAGAAGAGCCGGGCTCGGTGGCTCAGCCTGTAATCCCGCGCCTTTGGGAGGCTGAGGTGAGTGGATTGCCTGAGCCCCCGGGTTCGAGACCCACCTGGGCAAGCGAGACCTCATCTCTACAATAAATCAAAAATCAGCCGGGCGTGGTAGCGCGCGCCTGTAGTTCCAGCTACTTGGAAGGCTGAGGCGGAAGGATCGCCGGAGCCCAGCAGGTCGAGGCTGCGGTGGCCGGGAGCGGACAACGCTCTCCAGTCTGGGTGACGGAGTGAGACTCCAACTCCAAAAAAAAAAAAAAAAAAAAAGAAAGTGGAAATCAGAGAATTAACCTTAGAGTTTCCGATCCTGGGAATATGAGCACTGACCAGTATCCCCCTACCTAATGCACAAAAGGACAGGATGGTAGCCTTTGGAAGACTGGAATTAGAGAAAACCCTGCTTAAATCATTCTCAGGCTACATTAGGCTGCAGAAGTTGCACCTCTAAGGAATCTAAGCAGTTATTTTACCAAAGGATTCAAGTAAGATTTTCTGTCTCACCCAATAACATTTAGAACTCGTCAAAAATTCTTTGCTTGGTCAAACTTTAGCCAGGCTTTTGAGCCTTTTTCTAGGTACATCTGTGCACTTCCTTGTAAAAATTCCAGTTTTATCAAAGAAACTTGCTAAATCAACTTAGTAAGAACCACTCTCATCCTTGATTTCTGTTAAGTTGACATCTAATCATCCCTGATAATCTGATCATCCTTGAAATCTGATCAGATTCCTCATCCTCCACTACCCCTCAGATGATGTCTGCTCAACCTGGCCTGTCTTTGGCAAGAATTCTATTAGATCACTTTAGCCAGAATTCCCTTACACCTTAGTAATTTTTCATCTTCATCCCCTATCTTGCTCCTCAGCCATAAATTCCTGCTTGCTCATGCTGTGTTCAGAGTCAAGCCTGATCTCTTTCCCCCACTGCAACATCCCATTGCAGTGGTCCCTGTGTCTATCGTGATGTTCCTGAATCGTCTGCCTTTGCTTTAGCAACTGTCACTGAACAATTTTTTTTAAGACAAACCGCAGAGGACATGACTGCTTTTCCCACCTCTCATATTATTTTTGATCTGTGCACAGTCCTTTCTTTTTTCTTTTCTTTTTTTTCTGCCAACTTCCTTTAGGACACACCAGGCTGCCTCTCAAATGAAGGTTCTTAGATCCAGTTCCTTCTTGTCTAGCGTCGTGGAGCTACGGCTTCACCTGGTAGATCCAGAGTAGACAAGTAGCTCCTAAATGTCATATTCAGAAATATTATATCTCACACCCACTAACATTTTCATTGTCAGCCAAAAAGACTAATAATATCAATTATTGGCAAAGACGTAAGACAACTGGGATGCTCTTACATTGTTTTTGGCAGTATAAAATGGTATAACCATGATGGAAAACTGTTTGGTAATTTCCAATGAAGTTAAACATGCACCTATTCTCTGACTCAGAAATCCTACTTCTAGACATAGATCTAAAAGAAATGAGTATGTATGTTCACAGAGAGACTGATACAAGAACCTTCATAACAACCTTATTCATAAAAGCAAGAAATAACACAAATATTTATCAACAGGTCAATGGGCAAAAAAATGGTGATATGTATATATTTATATATTTATATATATATACATCCTGTGTTTATATATATAAATTCTCCTCAAGGATAACAAAAGAACAAACTACTGATGAATGAAACAACATGTATCACTCTCAAAAACATTAAGCAGAGAAGTCAGACATAGAGTTTATACTATATGATTCCACTTACAGAAGGTTAAAGAACAGACAATATTAATCTATGGACACAGAGATCAATATTGATTACCTTTTGTGGAGAAATATTGACTTTGCAGGGGCACGAGGGGAGCTTCGTAGAGTGATATCAATGTTTTTGTATCTTGATCTAGTGGTGTATATTGGAGTATACAAATTGCAAAGTTATTAAGCAGTGTGCTTAAGGTTTGGACATTTTTTACTTTATGTAAATTACAGTTCAATAAGGTACTGTTCAAATCTCCTTTCCTTCCTTTTCCTCAACCTTTCTACAAATTAGAATTCCATTTTGGTTTACTAGCTCCCCTTTTTACATCCTGCTGATGGGGTTAGGTCAGTCTGGAGTCGTTTTAGGAAGCAGGCAGGAGGCAGGAAATTTCCAAAGGCAACCGCCTCCACTTTAGAACTTTGTAACTTTACTCAAGAAGTCAAATGGTGGCAACTGTTTCAAATGTCACAGAAGAACATCTCCACCTACGCCCTGCCTGTACCCGAATGGATGTGGCTGGAGAAAAAACACAGCTGTGCCACTTGAGTCTCGCATTACATTTATCCCCACAAGTCTCAAGTGGGCCCTCTGCAAATCCTTACAATCCTATTATACTTCTTGAGTAAATTTGCTCTCCTACTTCCAAAAACTATTTCATACCGTAACCCTCTCTTCAAATCAATAGCACCCTCTCAACTCTGACTTTGCTTCTTTGAGAAAATAGAAGCGATTAAAGGAGAATTGTCTCATCTTCCCACCACCAAGTCAATCAGACCACCAGCGTTTGTACTCACACAACCTGCCTTCGATCCTGTTTCCATGCATTGGTGATTATCAACCTGCAGACTTTTTAAAATGCTGAGGCCCAAATCTCACTTCCAGAGATTCTGAATTAATTAATCTGATGTGGCACTTAAAAAAAATCTTATTAAAAAAACTCTCAAGGGATTCTAGTAGACAAGTGGCATTTAGTACCAGGAATTTAGAATATTTGAACTCCTATCTAAGGACAACTCCTCCACTTATAGAGTGAACCTACTCCCTCTCGCCTTCTCAAAACCTTGTTCCTCCAATGAGCTTTCTTTTTCTTACGTGATCAGCTCTTCTTTCCCTGTTAGATGAGTCCCATCAGCATACAAACATGCTCTCATATCTTGTCTCACTCATATCTTGTCTCAATAACACCTCTTCCTTCATTCCACCTTTCCCTTCAGCTGCTTCCCTTACAGCAAAACTCCTTCCAGCAGTTGTCCATACTGGCTGTCTCTGTTCCATAGTCTCCAATTTCCTCGTTAATTTACTTTTGTCTTAATCATTCGGCATTGAAATCATCAACAAGCTACATGTTGGCAAACCCAATGATTTCATTTTAAGCTATAATTTACTTCACTCTGAAGCAGCATTTAGCACAATTGTTTTTTCTTGAACATCCTTTCACTAGGCTAGAACATCACTATCATCTGCTTTCTTCTTAGTAGTGCTTCTTTTCAGACTTGTTTGCTAGCTCCTCCTCTTTTTCCCAAGCTTTAAACCCCAGAAGGTCCCTGGCTCAGGCCCTGTTCCCAATCTCCTCCAGCCACCCTGTTTCTCAGGGTAATGTCATCCGTTTCCATAAGTGGGTGGCTCACACATATGTGTGTTGATTTCTCATCTCTTTCCAAGAGCCAGACTTATATTTCATTGCCTCTTCAACATCTCCGTTTGGGTTTCCGATAGGCACACACATTCTTATTTCTCTACAACCAGCTTATCTTGCAACTTGCAACCTGCAAGTCTTCCACATCTTAGTCAACGGCATGTGAGTCACCAAGACCAAACTTCTGAGCAGTATCCTCTATTCCTTTTTTCCTAACTCCATATCCAGTTCACATTAAGATTGCTTTCTATCACCACTTCTCTCATCTCCTATCGCCACCAACCCAACCCATGCCACCATTCTCTCTCTTACCTCAGCTATTTTAATACTCTCTGAATTCTGCTTCTACTCTTGCCCTAGTCTGCACCTGCATAGCAGCCAGTGAATCTTTATAACATAAATCAGGTCATGCTACTCTCAAATTCAACTACGCTGCTCCCCCAAAGGCTTCCCATAATACTTGGAATCAAATCTACACTCCTTAACATGACTTACAAAGTCTCATGTTTTCTACCACTCATACCACTCTCCCTTTCATTCACTCTATTTCAGCCACATACTTTTATGTCTATCTTTCAGCAGCCTAAGCTTTTGTCTGCCTCAGAGTCATTACTCCTGTTTGTTCCTCTGCAAGGAAAGTTCTTTCTAAAAATCTTTGCACGCATAACTTTTTTACATTGACCTGGACTCAACGATATCTCCTCAAGGAAGCCTTCCCTAATCACTCATTGGAAGGCAAAGCAAAGAGGATTTATTTATATTGTTCATGGCTCTATTCCCCAAGACCTGGCATGAAGGTGGCTCTCAGTGAATAGTTGCTGAATGAATACATGTTTTGTGCTGCCTTTCGCAAGAGACATTTATTGCCAACTGTAGAATATAAGACACAGGGTGACTATATATCTGCGGGAACAGATCTGAAGGAGTTTAATAAAACAGATCTGAAGAGAGTTTAATAAAAGAACTTCTAAGGTGTGGATAGGGTATAGAGATACCACAAGAGATAGTGTGGCGACTCAGGGCATAGCAGTGGGATGCCTTTAATCATCCCTAGGGAACAGAACCTAGAGAGACAGTTGTATGGAGAGGGCAGTCTGTCGAAAGTTAAGGCTTTTAGTCGAGAATACAGCCAACCTCCTGTGACCCTGCAGGGAGTCAGGGTGCTTTCTGATTTTATTGTCTTTCTCCTTCCTTCCTCTTGCCAGGTCCCCTTTGACAGACACCTTTGGAAACCAAAGAGCAAGGGAACCTATAGATGGAATTAACATGGTTCATCCTCATGGGGCATAGAGCAGAAAAACGGAGATAGTTTTTTTTGGGGGGTGGGAAGAATATATAAATATCATACCTAAGAATATAAAGTAGCTTCTTCCTCCCAAGAGACAGGTTGACTAATTATTTAAATGGTTGTTTATTGTTAATAACACATCATTCTCTTCAGGGTCTGTCTGCCCCTTGCACGATGAGCTTCTTGGAAACAGGCACCTCTCAGTCAAGGATGGCATGTACAAGGTACAACGTCAGCTCTTGGTATCCACGTATTCCACATCTGTGGCTTCAACCAACCAGGGCTTGAAAATATTTTGGGGAAAAACAACACAAAGTATAAATACAACAGTAAAAAATAATACAAATGAAAACAATATAGTAGACCACTACTTACATAGCATTTACATTGTATTAGGTTATTATCAGTAATCTAGAGATGACTTAAAGTATACGGGAGAATGTGTGTAGGTTATTTGCAAATTCTACACTATGCCATTTTTACATAAGGGACTTGAGCATCTAAGGATTTGGCATCTATGGGACTGGTGGTATTGGTGAGTAGAACCAGTCTCCGGTGGATGCCAAGGGGTGACTATAAGTAGTAAAGTTATCAGACTATCTTTCAGAATGGTAATTCTTTCCAAACTCTTTGATGCTCTCCTATCAGTGGTCTATTATGTTTGTATAGAATTTTACTATTTACAAAACTTTGTTAATTGTTTTGGAGATCAACAGGACAACT
Source organism: Tarsius wallacei (assembly GCA_963574415.1). Classification (NCBI taxonomy): domain Eukaryota; kingdom Metazoa; phylum Chordata; class Mammalia; order Primates; family Tarsiidae; genus Tarsius; species Tarsius wallacei. The sequence continues at coordinate 16,699 of CAUYQG010244122.1, forward strand.
GTTATCTCTACAGAGCGAATAAAGAAATTATGGGAGTCAGGAAGATGATGGCCTAGCCAGTTGTACTATGCGAGTTCCAATGTGAGTGAGTGAATGTATGGAAAATTTTGTGTATGTGCTGGTGAGTGAGTGGGCATGTGAGTGACTGGGTGAGGATTAGGGGGCTAGCAGCCAGGGCTCTCCTGGTGCAGTGGCTGGTGCTGCAACTGCTCGACTTGGACCCTAGTGATTCCTGGAATGCAGAAGCCAAGCGCCGATTTTTTTTTTTCATCAACAAAACCCTTTCTGGGAAGAAAATGCTGGGAGAGACTGACTAAGTGGCAGCTCGTGAGCAAGTAGCCAGGGACCTCCTGGTGCAGCAGCTGGTACTGTAGTTTCTCTGCTTGGTTCCTGGCACTTCCCAGGTCACAGAAGCTGGGCGCCTTTTTATTTTTTTAAGCAGACAAAAGTTTTCCTGTGAAGAAGCAGGAGGGAGAGACTACCAGCTCCAGGCTCTGAGCCTCACGCCTGCAGCAGGAGAGTTGGCACTCTAGGCTTTGCCTCACCACTTCAGTGCCTGGCCGGACACTGGCAACAGGGGCTGTGGAGGAAATCCAGAGGCAGAGTCCCACCAGAGAGGACAAGAGAGGTACCCTGCCACCATATTAAGATGGGGCAGAAAAGTGCTCACACTTGCTCACCACGGAACAACTGACCCGATCTCTGTGACTGGCAGATCAAATACTCAGGGGTTGATGGTGGCCCAGGGAGAATGTCCTGAAAGAACAAACTTCAGAGGGACCTGACAGTGCTGAGTCCCAGGTGCCCCACCCTCTACCCTGATGCAGCTGCAGGACAAAGGGTATGGCCAGAAAAGGACCAAGAAGACCTCCAAAGAGATCAGTGGTGAGTCCCTCCTTCCTAGCAATCCTTTGAATGTCAGACCCACACAACTGGACCATGACTGAGAGGGACAAACCCAGGCAGAGCCTGGACATCAGTTGTAACAAGAGAACTCCATTCCAGGGTAGGCCCGGCTGGGGCAGCCCCTGCAAGTACATACTTGCGGAAGAGACAATCCCACACCTCCTCTTGGAGGAGATCTCCCTGACCATACGAAAGTGGGAGGGGAAGACTGCAGCCTCCTCCCCACTGCCCCACCTCCTTCCCTGCTCTGAACACTGGGAGAGAATGAAAGAAGTGAAAGCCCTGCAGGAGAGAGAAGACAAGGGGAACAATTACAGAGTCTGCCACAAAAGGGCAGGGTTGTTTTTTTTTTGTCTTTTTCTTTCATTTTTAACCAAAAATTAAAAAAAAAAATTTTGCCTGTTTGTTAGTTAATCTATTTAAAAAATATTTTTTCTTTGTGTATGAATGTGTATGTGAGGGTTTGATCTGCATCCCCCCATTTTTTTCCTTCGATTTTTCTTTCTTCTTTTGCTTTTTGTTT